>MU676194.1:39497-56047 GCA_026770625.1 Nicotiana glauca
TGAGATGGTAGAAAATGCAAACTCCCATTTTTGGGTTCCAGTCGTTGTGCCCAGTATTGCGGGGCTGAGTATCGGGTCCCTGCCATCTTCGGTTGGCGAGCAATCAACAACTAGCACTGCATTAGTCACAGCTGCTTCTCATCCTTCATCGCCATCAACTTCTTCTCCTTCTTTACCAACTTTTCCATTAGCAACTGCTACATCATCTCCACCGGCTGCATCTAGCCGAGAATAGGGTAATCCCCTTCCACAGTCCCTGGTTCATGGGAATTCGGGGGAAAATTATGCTGCCCCTTTTGAAGATCCGCAAATGAGGAGGAACGTTACTCTCTTTATCTCCACCGGATGCAACTTGCTATCCCGGCTAGTGTAGACATGTAATTTTTGACCCTCCTCAAGATTTTACATATTTTAGCATTTAAATATTTATTTTAGGTATAATAGCGTTATTTTAACTAGTTTTGACTATTTTACTTTATTTTATCACAAAAATAAAAATTATAAAAAGTATTTTTCTTTTATCTAGCTAGTTAATATTTTATCTAGTTACTTTTAGTTTATCTATCTTTCATAAAAGTTGAAAGTACAAAAATAGTTCCACTTTGTTTTCAGGAATATTAGTAGTTTGGTAGGAATATTATTTTATTTGCAATGATTTTAATCTAATTCCATTTTTATCTTTTAGTATGATGTTTGAAAAATATCAAAATAGGTTTGTTTTAACTGTTAGTTTTATTTTAATAGTTATTTTACTTAAGTAAGATTAATTAGTAAATGGGGTAGTATTTTCAGTCTTGTTCAAGGAGAAAGAATAAAATTTGAGCTCAAACAACCCATTTTTAGGTCCAATTTTCAGACCCTTAGCCCATAAATCCAAGCGCAATACCCAATACCCACTAAGCTAACCCTAGAGATCCTTCTAGACTCTTCTTGTGAAAAACAAAAACAGATCCCTAACCCTAGAGACCCCTGGGCCGTTCCCCCTTCACCTTCTTGAATTAGACCCATCTTCTTCTTCTTCACATAAAAAAGCCCTAGAGACCCATCAGCGACCTCTCATCTACAAGGGAACCATCTTTGCCGCTGGCCAGACCCGTCTCCAGCCATCACCACCCAACTCGCCGGAGAGTCCCTTCAACCTTAGAACACTTAGAAAAAACAAGACCCCAGCCGTTTAGCACCCTTCTTCTTCAAACTAAAAACAAACCCTAGAGAATCCCCTGAACCAAACCAGCCACCGCCGGAACAACCACCCACCAGCCCCTCCATCGTTACTCTATCTCAGACCAAAGTAGCCGACTCACCCCAGCGACCATCTCCAGAACCAGCCGACCACCACACTGAACATAAACATATGCACATGCATAGGGAGAACAACTGGAAAATGGAAAGCAAAGAGAGGGAACGACAATGATTGGAACGCCGATTTTCCGTCCAAAAATGGAGGAGAAACGAGCAAAAAAATTCCCATAAGAAATGTTCTCCAATTTCTTCTTCATAACTCACTCAAAAATATCAAGTCATGTAAATTTAATCTCTTCTGCCCCACCGATGCCATAGTTTAATCCCATGAACACTACCAAATCTCAACCCAACAACTCCTCTGGCCGATTAAACAAAGTCAAAATTCAATGAGCTTTAGATTTTAGGTGCTCAGATCTCATAAAAGAGAAAGTAGCGCGGCGCCGATTCGAGAATCACCATTGGTTTGAGGTCTCGGTTTCGTTCATGTTGCTATGTAGCTGAGTCGGTTTGATTTATTTTTCATTTTGTACTCGCTTGAAGAGATTCCGGGAAGAATCAATTAAAGTGTTTTTCATTTAGGTTCTTCTTGATTCTCTCTTATCTCATGAATGGCTCAACATCATGTTTTTTTTTTCAATTTTTTGGTTAGCTCTGTTTGGTTGAATGCTGATATAGTTCTCTGTTGCTCCATTCTTATGGATATATTTTTAATATATTATTAACAAAGTCTATGTTCATTAGAAAGTAGATTGGTGTAGTGGTCAGTTGGACGTTATTGAGAGAAGTTTGGGTCCATTCTTTTAAACTGATTATTCTTGAACATGTTTATAGTGAGAAGCATGATATTTTTTATTGTTGGTTTTATGTTTGAACATTTCTTTGGGCTTAGTTTGGTTCCGTTAATTTCTTTTCTCCAGGTTAGGAATAGTAGTTAAAGGAAAGCCAAAATTTGTTTAAGGCAAAACGAATCATGCTCATCTGTAAAGCGAGTTTGGGGTTTGAGATTTGGGACATCATGAATATTCGTAGAAAATGCTTTAGGCATAACTTAATCTATCATCGTGATTGTATACACGTTCGTGTGACATAATTATGATCCTAAAATAAAATCGAGGTATGCGTTCGCAACTTCGACCAAATTTTCTTAATATTAATAAAGTGTGATTAATCGTGGATACGTACGCGTGACATGATTTCTGACGGCCAAGAAAACTGAGTACACGTACGCGTGACTCGTTTTAAAATAACTCCCTAATTATGAATAAATCAAGCAATTAAAAATGGCTAAAGGGTAGATGCACATAGATTTAAAAATAAGTAATTAAATAATTTAACTAAGCCAGGTATGATTAAAGCGACCGTGCTAAAACCACGAACCCCGGGAATGCCTAACACCTTCTCCAAGGTTAGCAAAATTACTTACCCGGTCTTCTGTGTTTGCAGACCATAAATAAGAGTCAAACTGTCAAGACCCAAAATCCACTAAGGGTCGTGGTGGCGCCGGACACTGCTGTCAGGCAAGCCAACCAAATTACTTAATCAAAATCTCGTTTTAATACTTTTGAAATCTAGGATTTTCCTTCAAATTTAGCATTTTTAAAGAATATGGTCTCAAATCAAATTTAAATGATAAGCAGTTAATACAATATTTCAAACCATCCTAGAACCCGGTGTCACAAGTGCATGAACATCTACTGACAAGAAAATAAAATACAACATCCGTCCGGAATATAGTGGACATGAAGTAAATACAGTACACTGGAAGGGACTGCTCTAGCTGCGGCCGTCTCGAATGATGCAGCTCATCTAGTCCCAGAATCATCCTTGCTGCCACGCCCAGTAGGCCACTAGAGCTACATATACATGTGCAACAAAAATGCACAGAAGTGTAGTATGAGTACGTATACAACGTGTACTCAATGAGTGTCCCGCCTAATCTCGAAGAAGTAGAGACGAGATGGTTGGCTTCAATACTTTCTTGAGGTCCAATAATAATATACTAAAAGTGTGAGAAAATCGTAGATTTGTATAGCAGTTCTAGCTCACAAAGTGGGAAAACAGGTAAACACCTTGAACAATTAACAAAGATTTTCAAGATTTACTTTTCGTTATCTTTATTAGTGGGTAGCGACCAAGAAGGCGATATCAACTTTAATAAGTTTCAAGAAAGCAATGCGACAATACCAGCATGCGCAAATAATCACCATGGGACGTACGACCCGATCCAACATTAAAGTAAACTGTGCACTGCCGAGGATCGAATGGCTCGAATCATAGATGCATCTATTATCCCGCTCGCGAATCTATCCATGCAACGTGGTCAACATAAAATAAACAATCACCCTGCTCGTGAATCATCCATGTGACGCAGGTACACATAAAATACATGCTCAAATAGCCAATTTAGAATTTATCGGGGAATAATTATCCAAATAAAACCAATTCTCCATTAATAATTTTTTTAAGAAATGAAGTTTAATCCTTTTAGAAATTCACTTACTAATTAAATGTGATTTAAACAATTCAAGCTATCAATGGGTTCATAAATAATCCAAGTATAACATGCTTTTGGGTCATAACTAACCGGACAATAGCATAATAGTAGCTACGCACGGACTCTCATCACCTCGTGCGTACGTAGCCCCCAAAAATAGGAGCACATAATCAATTATTTCACCTATGGGGACAATTCCGTCTTACAAGGTTAGAAAGGAGACTCACCTCGCTCCGAAGATCCAAACCGGCATTCCACGCCCTTCCGAAGACTCTAATTAATGGACCACACTCCAAAACTAGCCAACGGTTACGCAAATCCATTAATATATGCTCAATTATTCATTATAATCTAATTTATAGAAATTCTTATTCCCGATCGAAAAGTTGACCAAAACGCCCTCGGGCCCACGTGCCCGAAATCCGAATTTTTTTCTAAAATAAAGCTTACCCATTATCTTAGGAACTCAAATATATAATTTTTTTTAACTAAATTCCATACTCAATATCGTGGATAAATTCCAAGAATACAAATTCTAGGTCTTTCTACCCAAACCCCCAAATTTCTACTAATTTTAATGCTCAAATCCATACATAGTTGATGTATTTAACTCAAAATAGGTGGGGATAACTTACCTTATCATTGATGATGAAAACCCTCTCTTGAAGCTCACCAAAAATCGCCCAAGCCATGAAAAATATGAGAGAAATGGCCAAATCCCGATTTTAAAACAACCCCTCTGCCTCCAGCTATTTCCGCACCTACGGTTCCTTGACCGCTTTTGCGGTTTCGCAGGTGTAGTTAAAATGTCGCATCTGCGGTCTCCCCTGGGCTTCCCCCTTTTCGCTTCTGTGACAGCACCTCCGCAAATGAGGCCCGCTTCTGCGGTCCGCTCCAGCTGACCCTCATTCCGCATCTGCGACCACTCTACCGCAGGTGCATTCTCGTATCTACGGAAATATGACCGCATCTACGGTCCCTTCTCTTCTTAGCCCAAAACTACTTGTGCGGCTCCCTTTCCACTTCTGCGTGGCCGCATCTGCGGTTATCCCACCGCAGAAGCAAAAATACCAGCAACCAGATCCTTCAGCTCTCTTCCAAATTCCAAATTCGATCCGTTAACCATCCAGAATCCACCCGAGCTCCCCGGGACCCTAACCAAACATACCAATCAATCCCAAAACACATTACGGACTCGCTCAAGGCCTCAAATCACATCAAACAATTCTAAAATAATGAATCGACCTCCAATCCAAACTTTATGAACTTTAGAACTTCAAACTTTTATTTCTGATGTTTAATCCTATCGAATCACGTCTGATTGACCTCAAATTTTGCGCACAAGTCATATTTGACATTACGCACCTCCTCCAACTTTCGGAATCGAATTCCGACCCTGATATCAAAAAGTCCACTTCCATTCAATCTTTTCAAAACCTTCAATTTTCTATCTTTAGCCAAATGACTTCTAAAAGACCTACGGACCTCCGAATTCACTTCCAATCACGCTTCCAACTCCAGAATCACCATACGGACCTATTCACAGACTCGGAATCCCAAACGGACATCGATTACACTGAAATGCACTTCAAGCCAAACTTAAGAAATTTCTTTCAAAATGCTAACTTCTACAATAGGTTCCAGAACGCTCCCGAGTTATCCAAAACCCAATCAGGGCATACGCCCAAGTCCGAAATAATCATACGAACCTCTTGGAACATTCAAATCCCGATTCCGAGGTCGTTTACTCAAAATTCCAATCCTAGTTCATTCTTTCAATTTTAAGCTTCCGAAACAAGAATTCTCCTTCCAAATCAACTCTGGCTTCCCGAAATTCAATTCCGACCACACGGACAAGTCACAATACCTGAAATGAAGCTGCTCATGGCCTCAGACTGCTGAATGACACGCTAGGGCTCAAAACGACCGGTCGGGTCATTACATTCTCTCCCACTTAAACATACATTCGTCCTCGAACGTGCTGAGAACTACACTGGAGTGGTCTAAAATCGCTGTTTAACTTCTCATGCACCTTCCCGTGCTACCACAACTCAGTTGAGCACATTAGCTGAATCAATTCTAAAGATATTCTCTTTTATTCACGCCGATACACCTTAAAGTCCAACTCAAACATCCGGAACTCAATGCTAGGCCTGTTTCTAACATGCGCTCATCATATCAATAACTACACGCTGTTCCCAGACGTGACTGCATAACTTTGCTGAATTCACAACTTGCACCACTTTACTCATAGGACCACAATAACTTTCTCTGATCAATTAATCGAAATTCCATGAATCTGAGGCTCCTATTGCACCTCATGACCTACATAGGTCTTGCTCTAATTCTTACAATAACACCACGAAGGAAGAGATGTGCAGAAATTCATAATCAACTGCCGAGCCAACCAATCATTGAGCCTATACTTCTAACAAGAAACATTACCACATTCTGAACCAAATAATGATCTATGCTCCTTAATATATTTCACGTAATTAGATTGCACTGATCCTAAATTCAACAACCTCGTCTCACCCAGTATGAACTGCTCAGGCAATAAGCCATCCGGACATGACCAAAAGTCTCATATGATGCCACAATGTGCCAATAGGCTACCAATTAGAATGCGATACAAAAACGAAAATGAACTTTGAAAGGAATTTTAATGACCCCGCTCGCGAATCATACATGCGATGCGGGCGCACAACTAATATGAGCTTCCTTCAGAAAATAGGAAACAGAACAAAATAAACATATCTGGGGAACTGTGCTGAACATCACGCTATTGTGGCGTGCAACCCGATCCAAATAACATAACCATGGCGGTGTGCCACCCCATCCAAATAACATACCCATGGCGGCGTGCCAACCGATCCACACGTAGAACTCATATAAGGAGATATACATCGAGATAAATTGCTCATTACAACAAGATATTGAATTTGGTCACAAGCACTCTAAGTGCATAATACCATCCTTGAGGGGACATATAGCGCTATAAGCTACAAAACGCAAGCACAACTGAGGTGCAATATACAATCTGAATCTCAAGAACCATTTTGCTCCTAATATATCATTTCCACGCGGATCCTCAACACATAAACAGTTTCTCAAGCCGTCTCACAACTCATACGGCACAATGTATCACTACATGAAATATCTAACTACGAAATAACACCCTGACTACTCTATAAGGAGCCCACTACTAAAATGAACACAACTGGCCTGACATAGAGCACATATTCACATTTAAATCCATCCACCGACCTCAAGTCAATCCCGATCACATCAAACTAAGCCAATAAAATTTCAAGGTCCATACTAATTTCCCTCTTATCATAACACACAAGAACAACCATCATAACCGGAGTACTCATCCACCGTCCACAACCTAGTAACTGAGTGCCCTCCAGGCATATATTCTCAATTTAACGACATTATCGCAAACCTTAATACTTGGTTTAAATCTTTAATCAATCAGGTGACTACGTGCCACATTTATACAATATTCCTATGGGGCACACTCCCACAACCTATCATAACAAATAACTGGGCCTTACCTTCAAACCACCGGCCGCACTAACGCCGAAAAGCGATCAAGGATCATTAACCATGATACAAGCCCTTTCTCACAAGACACCGATCTCAGGTGATGCTGAAGACATTACCAACTTGCTTTAATCATCAAATACTCCTTTCCTGCTCATCCGAGCTCGCGACATCCTTGTCAACGTCGAGCTGCAACTTGGTTTTTACTTCAAATTCCATACTACTCATTGCATCCAACATGCCAATATACGATAGAACATGCTTTTCATTATAACTCCAGAACCACTAATAGGTTAACACTTCATCATATGAAAAATTTTCACTTAACTCACTTCAAGAGATCCATAGTATTACATAGGTGAATTCACATAACCGTAGAATATGCAAATCTCTAAATAGTTTTCTAAGCCACCATAACCCTTCCGAAATCTGCTTCCACAAAACAAGCGATAACAGTAGAATGCTTCTGAATAACATCGATTATGGCGGCTGACAAGCCTGATACGTACCGTCGCAATCACTTATATAACTTGATCACGCTGAAGGAAACTGATCACTAATACCAATATGCCAATTTCAACTATGGCCAATCAATCTACCTTTTTCCAATTTATCCTGGATTGCCTTAGAGATAATACTAACTCCATCCAACACATAACATAATCCATCTGCACTCCTCTCGAGTGGCCTTGAATCACGAGACCATGCTGTCTCAAATCCCATGAACCATTTCGTACCTCCCAATCGCCACATCGCAAGTCAAACATCAGAGAACATTCTGTGCCTCTCCTCATAGACTGCCACCATGCTTGGTTCTTAATCGTACCTATAGGCTCGAAACCATTAGGCACCACACTTGACCTCTTTGAATCCACTAGGGCAGTTGCTAAGAGCCACCCGCTCTGACTTGGCCCCGAATATAATCAACTCCATGAGTCTTCCATCACATGAATACCCTCTTGGCGAAGAACTCGCCGAATCACTTCCCTGGGAACCCACATCTATAGAAGGCAAAATCCTGAATCTTTCCCCAAGTCTGAACATGGGCCAATAGGGCCAACGATAGTCCACCTTTAATATTTCCTTTGCTTAAATTACCACTTACGGTCCTTTCCGTAGCTGAAATAGCCCATCGATATGCTAATAGCCAAAAATCTCGTAAGTAGTTAACCAGCAACCCAATCATAACCGATGGGACTCTCCCACTTAGCATGAAGCCATTAGTTCATAAACCAGGAACTCACCCATCCTCTTTATCTCTTATTGACATATCCTTGCGCAATCAACCGCTAAAGTTCTCGAAATCTTTTTGTAAAACCCCTTCTTATATTCTGACTCTTCAATCATATTTGCAAAACCGATCCCTTTGCTATATAACCGATAGAATTCTTCGCAGAAACCTCGCCAACCACGTGACCGCTAACCTGATCACTTGGGTAACCCACCTATAAAACCTCTCACCGGCATCTTCCAACGCTGCCGCACGAGGTACAAATATTACGGCATTAATAAACCCCCTAAGCCTGAGCTCGCTCTCCAGCTGCACAAGTTCATTTACCCCTTGTGGATATCATTTAATTGTGTGGCAAGACCCTTCAAATTCAAAGTTATGCTGCATCTTTCTTCATTTAAGCGGCTCCTTTCCGTTATATTAAATCTTCTGCCGCACAAGAATCCCTACTTCAAATTAGATCCATAGAACCCAATAACCAAGCGCTAATATTCTCAAATCACTCCAAACTTTCCATAAAGTACGTGGTCATCCCATTGCAAAGCCCATATGCAACTCCGCCACTCTCCCACTTTTGGAAAACTCACTTCTTTAATCAACTGCTCGATCTGCGCTTCCTAAACCTGGCCTTTTTGAAGCTTAAAACTCCGCCTGACACTTCCCACATGTCGTTCTCATCTTTTGCTGTTTAGTTGTTGCCTTAATAAAATTTATCTTCATAGCACTTGAATCCAAAAATTGCTACTAGCTTTAAACTTTTTCGAAGGTCATCTTCATTGAACCGCCAACATTAGAAATACTGATTCAATCCTGAACCACCGCACCCTATGATATTTTACGGTTGTACCTCCGATACTATTTCACAATATCTTGCCCCAACGGTGAATTGTAGAAGATCATAACACCAACAAACTTAGTACGTTCAATTAGGACAACGACATCCCATCATAGAAGAAAACTCTACAATGCTTGCAATTAGCAAGCCTCATTACTTCCACCAGCCCACATCTAACCATCCTTAGTTTAATTGTCTCTCCCCTCCCGGGAATAAAATACTGAATCTCTTGATGATGCATTGAGTAAACTTCCCTTCAAGTCATTCACTGCCCACACGTAGGCAATCATCCTACCATCATATCACTATTGCGCAACATTCGTTCATAAGCATCATGGCAACTTGTGCCTAACCTCAGAGCTCTCAAAAGTATAGTTGCTTAGCCGAAACAATAGAATATCCTTCCACAAGGCGACGATAATAGCTCAAATAACCCCATAGGGAGAAACACCTGCACCGCATTCGTAGTGATATTAAAATTCTTCAAGTCTCGATTCATAACAAGTGCTTCGCGTCGCATAAGATTGAGTAGGAATGAGACAAAGGCGTAAGCCTCACATGAATCAAATCGCACGACAAGGAATCAAGAAGGAAAGTACTCCTAACAGTCCTGCAGCCTCCCAAGGATAAGTACAAACATCTCCGTACCGATCCGCGAGACTCTAATAGACTTGCTCATGATGCGTGAGACCCTAGGAACCTAGTGCTCTGATACCATGTTGTCACGACCCAAAATCCACTAAGGTTTGTGGTGGCACTGGACACTGCTGTCAGGCAAGCCAACCAAATTACTTAATCAAAATCTCATTTTAATACATTTGAAATATAGGATTTTCCTTCAAATTTAGCAATTTTAAAGAATATGGTCTCAAATCAAATTTAAATGGTAAGCAGTTAATACAATACTTCAAACCATCCCAGAACCCGGTGTCACAAGTGCATGAGCATCTACTGACAAGAAAATAAAATACAACATCCATCCGGAATACAGTGGATAGGAAGTAAATACAATGCACTGGAAGGGACTACTCTAGCTGTGGCCGTCTCGAATAATGCAGCTCACCTAGTCCCAGAATCATCCGTGCTGCCACGCCCTGTAGGCAACTAGAGTTACATATACATGTGCAACAAAAATGCACAAAAGTATAGTATGAGTACGTAAACAACGTGTATTCAATGAGTATCCCACCTAATCTCGAAGAAGTAGAGACGAGATGGTTGGCTTCAATACTTGCTAGAGGTCCAATAATAACATACTAAAAGTGGGAGGAAATCGTGGATTTGTATAGCAGTTCTAACTCAATCATTCATTATAATCTAATTTATAGAAATTCCTAACCCCGATCGAAAAGTTGACCAAAACGCCCTCGGGCCCACGTGCCCGGGATCCAAATTTTTTTTGAAGATAAAGCTTACCCATTATCTTAGGAACTCAAATATATAATTTTTACTAAATTCCATGCTTAATATCGTGGTTAAATTGCAAGAATACAAATTCTTGGTCTTTCTACCAAAACCCCAAAATTTCTACTAATTTCAATGCTCAAATCCATACATAGTTGATATATTTAACTCAAAATAGGTGGGGATAACTTACCTTATCATTGATGAGGAAAACCCACACTTGAAGCTCCCCAAAAATCGCTCAAGCCATGAAAAATATGAGAGAAATGGCCAAATCCCGATTTTAAAACAAACCTTCTTCCTCCAGCTATTTCCACACCTACGATTCCTTAACCGCTTCTGCGGTTCTGCAGGTGCGGTTAAAATGCCGCATCTGCGGTCTCCCCTGGGCCTCCCCCTTTTCGCTTCTGTGACAGCACCTCCGCAGATGCGGCCCGCTTCTGCGGAACATAGACCGAATCTGCGGTCTGCCCCAGCTGCCCCTCATTCCGCATCTACGACCACTCTACTGTAGGTGCGGTCCCTCATCTGCGATCCCTTATCTTCATAGCCCAAATCTGCTTCTGCGTGGCCGCTTCTGCAGTTATCCCACCGCAGAAGCAAAAATACCAGCAACCAGATCCTTCAGCCCTCTTCCAAATTCCAAATTCGATCTGTTAACCATCCGGAATCCACCTGAGGCCCCCGAGACCCCAGCCAAACATACCAACCAATCCCAAAACACATTATGGACTCGCTCGAGGCCTCAAATCACATCAAACAATGCTAAAATCATGAATTGACCTCCAATCCAAACTTTATGAACTTTAGAACTTCAAGCTTCTATTTCTGATGTTTAAACCTACCGAATCACGTCCGATTGACCTCAAATTTTGCGCACAAGTCATATTTCACATTACAGACCTCCTCCAACTTTCGGAATTGGATTCCAACCCCGATATCAAAAAGTCCACTTCCGGTCAAACTTCTTAAAACCTTCAATTTTCTATCTTTTGCCAAATGACTTCAAAATTACCTACGGACCTTCGAATTCACTTCCGATCACGCTCCCAACTCTAGAATCACCATATGGAGCTATTCACAGACTCGAAATCCCAAACGGACATCGATTACATTGAAATGCACTTCAAGCCAAACTTAAGAAATTTCTTCCAAAATGCTAACTTCCATAATAGGCGTCAGAACGCTCCCAGATTATCCAAAACCCAATCCGGGCATACCCCAAGTCCAAAATCATCATACGAACCTGCTGGAACCTTCAGATACCGATTCCGAGTTCATTTACTCAAAATTCCAATCCTAGTTCATTCATTCAACTTTAAGCTTCCGTAACAAGGATTCTCCTTCCAAATCAACTCTAGACTTCCCGAAATTCAATTCCGACCACACGTACAAGTTACAATACCTGAAATGAAGCTGCTCATGGCGTCAAACTGCTGAATGACGCAGTAGGGCTCAAAATGACCGGTCGGGTCGTTATACAAACTTTCCTCGATTTGGAATTTAAAATAACCCGGTGACTTGGGACACCATAAATTATCCAAAGTGGTGACTCTAAATTTAAATAATAATCACATTTCGATTATTGTTATTTTAATTGGAAAACTCCGTTATATCCCTTTCGGGTAAAAAAGGAGGTATGACAGCTCTGGCGACTCTACTGGGGACAAGAACTCAGAACTTCTGGTTCAGGGTTCAAGAATTCGAGCTTGATAATGTGATTTTTACTAGGCTTTATTTATTGTTGATATTACTGAATTTTGTGGACCTAATGTGCTAATTGTTGTTTATTTACCGCTTTAATAGTATTTGAACTGTATTAAAATGTCTTCTTACGCCTCCTTTCTAAGTCTTCTAAAAATATGGTGCACACGTACGCGTGGCCTACTTTTCTGTTAGGAGTCATACCAAATAGAATGAGGTTGTATCAGTAACTAGGCCTGGTAGACTTTTGTGCTCCCGATACATTGCCCCCTCCTCGGCTCGAACTATCTGCTCGGGTAAGCCATGTCTAAAACACACCCCCAACTTTCAACATAGAATGACATAACCTCATACTGAATCCCTAGTAGGAATTTTGTTTGTATCATCTACATTTGACTTTGGGGACTCAACACAAGGGTTGGGTCTGTCTAGGACCGGTGTACCCAAAAATAAAAGACCATCATGATGCATCTTATGTGCTACATGTTCCATTCTTCAAAGGTAATAAAGGGTCATTTGGTAGACCGATGATGGTTAAGGGTAAATGAGATAGAAAAGAGGGTGAAATGTGAAAATAAAGCAAGTAGGTCCCAGTTATGTTTTTCTTTCACATTTTTAAAGAAAAAAGACAAAAAAAAAATGAAAAATCCTAAAATTTTTTTTGCACTTTCCCATCATTTTCTGAAAAAAAAAATAAAAAAAAACACAAAAATGAAAATCCAAAAAGATTTTACATCTTTCATCATTTTCAAAAAAAAGAGAAAAAAATATGTTTTCTTCAAATTAGTGTTTTCTTTTAATTCTCGCCCGTATCCAATCTTCCCGAACTGTGCATACCTAATTTTTGTCTTTCGGGGCAGGATATGTAGGCAACCTAGGTAGGGTCCGGTCTTTCTAGTAAAACTTAGGTTCTTCGCTTCGAGGGTCGTAGCCAAATCTTGCATCTTTAGCCACTTTTGGCCACATCGATCATTTTTGAAAAATATGGCTATTTTCGCAAAGTGGTTTGTTTAATTGTCTGGAGAGTCTTGAATTCACAATTAAGTATCTCTTTAGTTTAAGTCCCATCCTTGTCGAATTAACATGTCCGACCGCTTTTGGCCACATCAGTCGTTCTTGCAAAATGGGGTCATTTTTTCGCAAAAGTGGTTCAGTGACCATGTCTTAGAGTTCTAGTCCACAACAATATGTTCTCTTTGTTTAAGGTCCATTGTGTTGAATTTGCATGCTTAACCATTTTTTTGTCGACATAGGCCATTTCTACAAAATGGGTCATTTCTGTAAAGTAATTTTTCCATGCCATAGAGGTCAATTTTGTTTAGTTTGCACTTCTAGCCACCTTTTAGCCACATAAGTCATTTTGCAGAATAGCCTTAATCATATCTTGCAAGTGTCCAATAGGAAGTCTTATTGTCTCACATAGTGTTCTAAGTCTTTAACTCTATTTGGTCTTATTTTTCTCATACATGTGTTATCTACTTACCAGAGTTTGAGCATGGCAAACGCCCAAGGACCCTCTTTGTTAGGACCGTTGCATCCAGGAGTTGCTTAAGGAGATTTTTTTTTGAGTCTGTTTTTTCTTTTGTCTTGTACTTTATAGTCAAGTTCAGTAGCATTGATTCTTTTGGTTGGTGTCAGAGTTTGTCGTAGTATAGTTGAGTTTGTCAAATCTCTCGTTATCATATTTCCTGTTTTATATTTGAAAACCGAAAAAAAGTTATAAATGAAAACTCAAAAGATTTTTGTTTTTAGTTTATTTTGTCCATTACTTTTCCAGAACTACGCTTGGTCTGATTCATGTGGAACATGATACGTAGAAAACCTACATAGGGTTTGTCACACCTCCTTTTGGTGCTTACTACACCCCGGGGGATATAATTAAAAGAGTTTTTCCATTTAAATGACAATCGAAACGGGATTCGTTTATTAAGAGATTCAGAGTCGCCACTTGGGAGATTTATGGTGTCCCAAGTCACCGGTTTGAATCCCGAATCGAGGAAAGGGTTTGACTCTGTTTAAGATTCACGAACCAAAAATCCGAGTAAGGAATTCTGTTAACCCGGGAGAAGGTGTTAGGCATTCCTGAGTTCAGTGGTTCTAGCACGGTCGCTCAAATGCTATATTTGGCTAAATTTGATTTTATACATGTTACCTTACTTGTGCAATTTTAGAATTATTTACCGCTTTTGTCAATTATTAAGAAAGTGAACGTCGTTTAAAATATGTTTTTGGATCACGTCATATGAAATGCACCCGGATCCTCGACACATTTTTATCCGACGTTTTGGAATTTGGATTTGGGTCGCATGAAATGCACACCTGTATTTAGGAAGGTGAAATTATTAAAAACGCGCCTAAAGTGACTAACGCGTTATTAACTTTGCGGGGGCAATGAAAATTCGCTAAATGGCACGCCTCGAGTTCTAAGGATTTAAATTAATTACCCAAAGGCCATGCGTTATCTAATTTTGATTAAGGCACACCTCGAGTCTAAAGAACTACATTTAATTTAAAGAAGTTATATTGATAATCAATTTCTGGGTATTCCATTACAATTAAGCAAGAAGACCACTCCCACTGACCATAGAAAACTAATAATCTTATGATTCAATAAACAACCTAAAGGCCATTTCACCAGCAACAAATCCTTAAAACAATTATTAATTACTCTCTGCCCTGCAAAATGAAGACACTTAAGGAGCTAATTCTAAATCTAACGCAATGACTCACACAATTTGCATCCAAATGACAGAAGTTTCCAACTTCTGTAAAAGACAAACTTACCACAGAATGAGAATGCAAACATGTATTGCAGATGCACATTCTTGAATATTCAGGGGAGCAAACTGATCATATTCATTAGCGGCAAACATGGAAATGTAGAATGAAGAATTTCAATAATGGGCAACATGGATCCGATTTCATTGTAGCTTAAAGATGTGCATGCTCTTATTTTAACTTAAAACAGTCTCGTAATGTCTTAATAACACCACAAACAAAGACGATAACAAACATGGAATGCCAAAGAACCATTTCAATATTCTCTTAGTGTTTAAACCCTGTCGGAACGACAACGATGATCATATGCAATTTGTTATGGCTTAGAGATTAAATTGAAAATAAAATCGGGGGCAACGTCAATATGAACAACCAAACAGAAGGCAACAGTATGGTGTTCATCAAAGGATTTCAGCATGCTTCAAAAATACAAAATAAGCAAACCACACCTAAATTCTATGGAATAATATCCATTCACATTTTTATTAAACAAGATTGAGCAGCAGAAAAATTCAACGAGAACCCAACTTACACGAAGAGATACAACAACTAGAGGCTTCAATTCCCTTGGTTTCAGGTCCAAGATTAATTGTTCAATACTTATGCGATGCAGATAACTTTAAACTCATATAGCTTAAAGTTATTCAATGCTCAGATAAGAGACAACTTAGATCAAACGAGACAGAAATTAACAACTGGCCATGAATCATGATGTATATTCCTCCATACACGCTAGTAACAGGACATGAACAAATTTCCAGTGAAGAAAGGGAAGAACTGACCTTATATTGTTGAAATTCTAGAGCAAATACAATGAAAAAAAACCTCTAAAACAGCAAAACTCTCAGTCGAGCTACAGGCTAAGCATCTGGACCAGAATCGACGACCCGTACAGGTTCGACTCGACTGGATTTGGGTAATGATTTCGAGCTCAGGTCTGGTGTGGTTTAGGGTGTTTGGAGCTACATTTGGCTAAAACAGAAGCAAAAGCAAAGGAGATTAACTCTGTTTTCAGCTAATTTGACTCACTTCTCCACTAATTTTTCCGTCTCTGTTTTTCGCTAATTTGACTCACTTCTCCACTGATTTTTCTGTCTCTATTTTTTGCCATTATCTAAAATGAAGAAGACGAGTGGAGGGTCGTTTTATTCTGGCTACTGCGGCGCAAGAAGGTTGCTAATGGCTGATGTGGTTGGGATCGAGCAAGAAGCAGGGGTCGTGGGTCTTTTTATCTATGGTTGATGGTTGCCTAAGCCTTGAGAAATGGCTGCTGAGGAGTTCTCCTGGAGAAGAACCACGAAAGGGGGGGG
>MU676200.1:9940-22222 GCA_026770625.1 Nicotiana glauca
TATATATATATATATATATATATATATATATATATATATATATATATATATATATATATATATATATATATATATATATATATATAATAGGAGAGTCAAAGAAATCTATATCTATTTATATATAATAGAAGAGTCAAAGAAATGTTATAATAGTGTCATAATTTCTATTAACAATATAATTATACTAAATATTGGATAATATGATAACAAAAAATACATAACGAAAAAATTATTTGATGACTATATAAGTCCTTTTAATTTAATGGAGATTTTATTTATTAAAATTTAGACAATATATATTCTATTTATATAGAATAGGATAATCAAATAATTGTGATAATTCCAAATGTAACATCGAAAAATTAACAATGTGACAAATATTTTTTTAATATTGATCGCGCATCGCGCGGGTACGACTACTAGTTATTTTTGAAAAAAGAAAGTTCCCAAGCTCCTAAAACAAGTGCAATACTTATTTGTTTGTACTCAGTGAAGGTCTCAATATTAATTAAATAGATCACAGTCATTAAGGCCTCATTTTTTTTAAAGATTAAGACGTCTGAATCTGAATACACATTTGTATATCAAGATGTGTATTAAGATTAAGACATCTGAATACACATGTGAATATATTAAGATGCGTATTAAGATATGAGTACTAAATAATTAAGACTGTTTGATTTTTAACATTTGAATATATAAAATTTATCTTTATTGAAAATTAATAAACATAAAATTCAAATGAAATACTAACTAATCTAATATTTTATCAATAAAATATATAGTTTTTTAAAGTATGATAAATATTGGTGGTGATGGCTAATCGGTGAATGCCGACTAGAGGCAGTGGTTGATGGTTGTTTTGGTTGATGATGGTGATTCATGCTAGTAGCTAGTAGTGATTGGTAGTGATGGCGATTATGATTGAGGATAGTTGTGGTGATAGTTAATAATGGAGGAAGGTGGTGGATATGTGGTGGTAGGTTATAATGATGGGCAGTACCGGCTGTAGTTATTGATGGTGATATGGTGGTTAATTCTGGCAGTTGAGGTGGATGAGTGTTGATTTTGGGTGAGAATGATGGTGGTCGGAGTGGTGGGGATAATGAGTGGTGATGGTCGATAATGGTGGTGGCTATGATTGTAGATGATGGTGGTGTGGTGGTGGTTGAGTATGGTGGTGGCGGCGACATGGTGGTAGTTGATAATGGTAGACGGTGGCAACAGTTAATAATGAATATGTGATAGGAATCTTAATGAAAATAAGTCTCTGTTATAGATCTTAATCATACAGACCTATTCAGACTCATCAAGTGGATGTGGAGTAAGAAAATAAAAACACTTAATGATTACGAATTGAATAATTAAGATTTAGACTTTAAAAACAAACACACTTAATTTCTGAGATATGAATGATCAAGATTCAGGCCTCCGTTAAGTGCAAACAAATGAGGCCTAAATGTGTTTTTGTTTTTAGATATAAATCTTAATTATTCAGATCTAACTATTAAGACTATTTGTTGTTTCAATTTTACAACCACCTAATGGGTCTGAATAGATCTTCATGATCAAGATCTATAATAGAGTCTTAATATCATTAAGATATTATACATTCAAGAATTTTTGTAAAAATGATACTTCACTATTAATCATACACTTCACAACTAATCACCATCACCAATGCTATTGCTATCCCCTACCATTATAGACTACTACCACCTATTACAATCATCCTCAGCCACAAACACCACTGCTACCAAGCCTAAATGTTAGTTGTCACTACTACTATCCATCATTTACAACCATCACCATCAATCACCATTACCACAACAATCACCAATCACATTTATCAACCACCACTATATATCACCCATCACTATTATGGGTCAGCACCACCATTAAATACTATCATTAATGTAACGACCCAGCCGGTCGTTTTGAGTATTGTAGCCTCGTTCTCCCATTTATTGCTTATTTTATGTTCAATTGTGATTATATGACTTAATGAGGTGGTTGGTTTGTTTCCGAGAATGTTTTGGAATAAAGTGTCCCAAGGTTGGAAGCTTAAGTTGAAAAACTTGATCAGATGTTGACTTATGAGTAAATGACTCCGGAATGGAGTTTTGATGGTTCCTATAGATTTCTATGGTAATTTTGGATTTAGAAGTATGTCCGGATATTGATTTGAAAGTCCGCAGGTCGTTTTATCTTGAATTGACGAAAGTTGGAAAGTTGAGAAGTTTGACCGAGAGTTAACTTTATTGATACCGAGCTCAAATTTTGGTTTCAGAAGTTGAAATAGTCATGTTTTGTTATTTATAACTTGTGTCCATAATTTGAGGTCAATCGGAGTTGGTTTGATAGGTTTCGGCATCGATTATAGAAGTTGGAAATTCATTAGTTTCAATAGGCTTGAATTGGGGTACGAATTGTGTTTTTGATGTTGTTGGATGTGAGTTGAGGCTTTGAATAAGTTTGTATTGTATTTTAGAATGTGTTGGTATGTTTGGGTGGGGGCCTCGGGTGAGATTCGGATTGAGTTTGGGACTTATGCAAAATCAGTCATGTTTAAGTTCTGGTGCAACCGCACATGCGAGGTTTTGGCCACAGAAGTGGCCATAGGGTCGCAGGTGAGGTCCTGAGTGAGTTGGGCAGTAGTCGCCGTGCGAGGATATTTCCGCATCTGCGAGCCCGCAGATGCGATGAAAACATCATAGATGCGGATTATGGTCAGGAGCTAAGTGATCGAAGCAGGGGAAGGCTTCTGCATGTGTGCTCCCGTAGGTGCGGTGCTTGCACCACAGAAGCGGGATTTAGGACGCAGAAGAAGCTGGTGGGTAGTTTAATGAAACTTCGCAAAAACGAGATTGCTTCCGCAGAAGCGGGGCCGTAGATGCGGCTGGTGAGTCCGTAGAAGCGGAAATGCTGGACAGAAAGATATAAACGAGGGTTTGAGTCTTTTCTTTATTTTTGGACTGTGGAAGCTCGATGTGGCTATTTTTTAAAGGTATTTCACTATATTTCAAGATGTAAGCAACTTTTGATTACTTTTACTCATTAATATTGAATACCTATTGATTTTCCCACCTAGATAATGTGTTTTTGAGGTGAAATTTGGGGGATTTGAGGACTAGGTATTGGAGAATAAGAATTGGCGATTTGAGGTTCGATTTGTGGTCGAAATTGGATGATTTTTATTTGGTTGGACTCGTTATTGAATGGTGCTTGGATTTTATAAATTTTGTCGGGTTCCGAGGTATGGGCCTGAATTTGACATTTTGGGCTGACTTTTTGAATTTGGTTAAAGAATTTAGTTTTATCATATGGGATCAATTCATATAGATTGCATTGATCATATCGAGCTGTTTGTGACTAGATTCGAGTCATTCGGAGGCCGATTTGCTAGGCAAGGGTTTGTTGGAGCATTGAGTTGCGCGCTTTGAGGTAAGTAACACTTCTAAACTTGGTACTCTGGATATAAATCCCTAAAATACGTGTTATGTGGTTAGTGTGGAGGTGAAGCACATGCTAGGTGACGGGTGTTGATACCCAATTTTTCTCTTATATTTTTAAATTGTATATATATACTTTCAAAATAGTATATTTGCATCATCATTTAGCATATAAACCTATACAAGCATTTTACATAATTTTCCAAAATTTTAAAATGTTTAAATCAATTTATTTCTGCATTTTATTATATAAATATTCAATAATTATCTTTCAAATTATTCTTATGGTGATTTAATAATCTATACTCATCATTTACACCAGCATATATGTTTTTAAATATTTTAGTGCATTTTTATAATTACATTTGCATTTTTAGGGCTAATTGCACATTTTTGCAGTAATAGCCTATATTCATGTAAAATTATATTCCAAAATAACCTTTTATATTTTTACAAGGTCAAGTTACTATTTTCAATCATTTTAGTGCACAAATAATATTTTTTTATCTAATAATTACTTTTATAAATTATTTATTGATAAAATATTAGGTATTTAAATAATAGCCTAATTTTAAACCTATTTTCGGACCTAATACACCAGCTCAATACCCCATACACCATCCAAATAACCCCATCCCAAACCCTTCTAAATAAACCCGACCCAACCCTCTTTTCCAATCAGGGTCGTTGATCTCTAAGATCAACGACCCATATCTATTCCCTCATTTTAATTAACCTAACCCGACCCAAACCATACCATTCCATATCAGATGCCGCCTTTTAATCCTCTCTCCTTTTCTTTTACAAACCTTAGCCACTGTATCTCTCAACCTCTCCAAATCCAGCTCTAAAATGGAATCAATCGTTGATTCACTTACCTTATTGATCTTCTCTCATTACTGGTTGTTCGTCTGTGGTGTTACCTAGTTGCTTGCCTAAACATGGCAAGCAAATCTCATCAAAATCGAATCAAAATCGGTTCAAATCCCTTATCTTTTTTTGCTATTCTGTCTATATTCATCCGGTGCTCTACTGTGAGTACGAGTATATGTCTATTTTTGTTGATTCTTACTTACCGTAAACTAGGGTTTTCATATCTCTTCAATTGAACCAAAATGAGTTCAATTCTCTGATTTTGAGCATTATTATGTCTACATCCGTCCTATATTCTACTGTGTGTCCGATTTTTGTCAATATTTACTTTCCCTAAAAAAATTAGGGTTTACCTATTTTTTTTACCTAATTCAATTTTTATTGATTCTGCATGTTATTGCTTCCTTATTTATGTTTGATTTTATAGTGTTTCCTTGTTTACTTATTTAAATTCTACTACTATGTAAACCCCTCACCATTCCCCTTTAGGAGATACCAGAATCGCTATAATCTTAGCAAAATTCGAAGTTATTGTTCTGTTGTTCCCTCATTCTCTTGTTCTGTGTTGGGATTCTATTACTCAACTTTTATTGGTGCGAGCATTGCCCGGGGTTCCTTTGAAGCTCTTTGGAACTTTGATGCATTAAGATTCTGGATTCTTGTGGAGCGTTCTTTCTTACTATCCATTTAACTGGTAAGACACTTGGCTTTGCAATTTTGTTCTCATGTGCTTATGATCTGCATATATCCTCACTTCTGAGATGCATGACTTAATGTGTTTCTGGGCTGCCTTTTATGTACAACTCTGTTAACTTTACACTGGTTTAAGCTTCTTTAGCATTTAACTTTCACCTAATGCTCCTAGTTCTGAGATTGTCTAAGTCTAATTGGGATAATATGACCCCCCAAAGCTAGTTTAATTAGTGTATTGATGCCTGAAGACTCACAAATATGTTTATTATTTCGTACTGCTTTGAATCTCTGCAATGATTGTCTTGCATATAATGTGTTTAGCTTGGTTAAGACCTTTTCTATCAACTATAATATGCTTCCCTAATTATCCCTATAACTGTTTGAAACCTTTAGAATAGCCATCTTAGTTTGTGTTCCCATACCATGTTTGACGCTTTTCTGCTTCATGATAGCAGTTAACATGGTTGTCTTGTGATACTAGAATGCGTACTTAGCATAATCTGGACCTTTTAGGTTTTAAACTTGTTTAGTATTATGCACCTATGTATGATAATCTTTGTTAATCATGCAAACTTGTTATTTTTCTAAGTGTTGAACCTGCTTCTAAATCTTGTGACTTGTTTGCTCTGTCTACTCTAAGCTATGAGTGTATTTCCTCCACTTCTTTCCCTTAACCATTGTCCAATCTCTCTCATTTGTTACCTATGCTATTTTGAACCTATCATATTGGTCGACTGAAAGCCAAGGCCACCAAGACTCTTACTATTGACCTCCCTGGTGTGAGCACTTCTCAGAGTCTATTTGAGACCCTTGTGAACTCTGACACACTGGAATTTGGGGTCCTTTAGTCATTCCCTCTACTACTGAGACCTACATTATTCCTGACACTCAACTCTCTCTTCCTATGGACTACTGAATATGTAGATTGGTTGGTCAATCTACAACTGTGAGATCTAGCTTAAGTCCTCTGTGGATTCTAGGTTGTGCTGATGAATATGGTTCATGGGTATGTTGCATGAGAGTTATTGAAGGCCCGGGCAATACCGGGTGTCTCCTTTTTGGCCTGCTATGGGCCTACCATCATTACTTGTATAATACTTGTAATTATATTTATTATTGGGCAGGTAATAATGTTGTAATGAACAACTAGGTGTTAGTAAAAAAGGGTGAATGGGTAGATTCTTAATGTTTGCATGATAAGGGGTAGATAATATGCCTATAGTACTCATTGATCCACTTGCTATATGTGTCATTCGATCTATATGTGCACTGTAGAAATCATGTCATTAGGGGAAGCATAACACACACTACCTGTTTGCAAACATGAATTCAAATGCTGCAGTTGTTCTTATTGCTATGTATTGTTAGAAAACTTGCCTCAAGGAATAAACGTCAATGAACTATCTTTCAATTCTCCTCAACATATTCATTAGCAAACTTGAGTTATTTGCAAATAGGAGCCCTAGCGCACCTCAAACTCGTTAGGTGGCGACTCTCTCTTTTTACACCTTTCTTAAAAGAGTTGTCATGACAACGAAACTCAGTTTCGCGAGAAAAATGGGCGCGACAACATTGTGACTCTGCTGGGGATATTTTTAGGCTCTTACCATAAGCAAACTTGATCTATATGAATTAGTCTTCTCTCATAAATGTATCTTTATTATTTTTGCTGTTACATGAATATTCTGCTCCTGTTTCCCTTTTACTGCTACATGTACACTCTTTTCCCATTTTTCCTTTAGTTGAACTCGCATTAATATGCAAATCTCTGCTCAATTTGGTCTTACGTGCGTTTCCTTTAGACATTTTTTAAGAATTTCTGCATCACGTCTCTCCCCACGCTCAGTCCCTTGTTTACCTTATTATAATTTCCACATTGCGTGAACTAACTTCTTCCTTGTTTTTCTTTCTTTTTATGTCTTTACGTTTCATCTAATACTGCATTTACTGTTTTCATCAAGCAAAATATTTGACAATGTGTTGTTTTATCTTTGCATAAATCATGCTCCACATCATATTCCCCTTACGCGTAATTAATACCATAGCGCCGCTTGATGAGTGTCCGCGCTCTTCCTAAATTACCCATTAAATTTGGAAAGGTTTATTTGCGGTAAAACTAGTCGATCAACGGTGCATTCGACAGTTTCGTATCTTTCCCTCTCAAGCTATCCGCTTGAGGGTACCAGTTTAGACTCTTCTAGAAACCCCCACTCTAATATTACCTGTACATGCATCATGTCCAAACCTAGTATGGGTTAAAACGATGTCCACATAATAAATTGCTAAGGCAAGAATTGTCCAAATGCCGTTGGGATTTCCATAATCCCAATGGACACAATCATGATCTGTGCATTATTTGGAGAAAACGTGCCAATATGTTGATCATTAACGTGCAAATAGCCAAACCCGGAGGGGGAAAGGGCTAGCTCTATTTTTTTTTTGTAGAAATAAGGCATGAATTGCCTAGGTTCAGCATGGTTCAAAATATCCCACCTTTGCTGCTGGATCGGTGGGAAAATCGCCCACCAAGTGACAAAAATCATGTGAAAAGAGTCCTCAGAAATTTACCCTCCTTATTAGACATTCATCCAAAAAATGCATTAACTGAGGCCGCCACCATATTTTGGGATGAGAAGAGAGTCATTTTCCGTTTTGGTGACATAGAAATGACTACCCTTTTAGAATAAATAGGAGGTTTCGCTGGGCTCCCATGGGATATTCCTGGTTCGTTGGTACCGGAAAACCGCACTTCTCGAGGTTTCTTGAAAATGATAGGTTTCAGGGAAAATGATGAGTTAGTCTGTCTGAAGAAGTCTTATATACCATTCGATTTCCTCTATGGTCATTATGGAAAAAACAAGTCATATCGCCTTTATCATGATGAGTTTGCCATCACTTCTTTGGGTTGGAATCGCCGAGTTTTTGTATTCATTGACTGTGGGATGCTGGTATTTCTGATACAGGGAAAAATGATCCATACTTATCTAGCTATGGTCACTAGGACTTTAATGGAGGGGATTGAGGGGAAAACTTACACTATTGTCCCTATGGTTTTGGTTGATATGTACTGGGCTTTAGACCGTTGCAAAAAAGGTATATGCATTTCAAGGGTTGCAATCTGTTGATGCAAGTATGGTTGTTGGGACACCTTTAGAGAGAAAAATACAGTCAAGAACTTCCGCGACGACCATGGAATGAACACATAGCCTACCACCATCCAAAGAGAATGACTTTTATCCCAAATAGGTTTGCGCAACCAGCGAACACTGTGAGCTGGGTACATTTATTTAGTAATTTGACTGATGACAAGGTACATTGGATGTTCGAGTGGTTCCCTAGCAGTGAATTCATCATTAGGTCGAGAGATACTTCTCATCTAGTGTTAATACGATCGAGGGGGATCTATAATTATGCTCCTATCAGGGTTATGAGGCAAGCTGGGAGAAAACAGGTTATACCACGAGTTTCTAAAATGGTTCACTACAAAGCGGACTTCCAGGGCAACGCCATTTCATTCAAGTTCGAGGCACAACACATGTGGCATCAAAAGATCATTGTAGAGAAAGATACCATTGAGCCAGATCGGTACCATGGCAGCCATGTGTACTTATATCCATCATGGTTGGTAGTTGATATAGCGGGGGATGTCAAGCAAGGGATTAATCTAAAGAATAGGGTTATAGACAATGGTGATGAAGCAAAAGTCAAATACAGGATGTTGCACAAAAGGGTTTTCGAGTATGAAGCCAGGCATTTGGAACAACATAAAGTGGACATGGAAGCAATCAAAGAGTGGAAGGAATCACTACTAAATCAACGGAGAGGTTAGAACATTAAGAGCAGGGGTTGATGGAGCTTGAAGGGACAATGAGAAAGGGGGTTGAAGACTGTCAAAACATGGATGGCAATGAAGAAGAGTACACCCCTTTCCTGTAAACCCAACTTTTCGCTCGTATTTTTAAATTGTATATATACTTCCAAAATAGTATATTTGCATCATCATTTAGTGTATAAACCTATACAAGCATTTTACATAATTTTTTATAATTTTAAAAGGTTTAAATCAATTTATTTTTGCATTTTATTGTATAAATATATCAAATAATTATCCTTCAAATTATTTTTATGGTGATTTAATCATGTATACTCATCATTTACACCAACATATATGTTTTTAAATATTTTAGTGTATTTTTATAATTACATTTGCATTTTTAGGGCTAATTGCACATTTTTGCAATAATAGCCTATACCCATGTAAAATTATATTCCAAAATAACCTTTTATATTTTTACAAGGTCAAGTTATTATTTTCAATCATTTTAGTGCACAAATAATATTTTTGTTATCTAATAATTACTTTTATAAATTATTTATTGATAAAATATTGAGTATTTAAATAATAGCCTAATTTTAAACCTATTTTCGGACCTAATACACCAGCCCAATACCCCATACACCAGCCTAATAACCCCATCCCAAACCCTTCTAAATAAACTCGACCCAACCCTCTTTTCCAATCATGGCCGTTGATCTCTAAGATCAACGACCCATATCTATTCCCTCATTTTAATTAACCTAACCAGACCCAAACCCTACCATTCCATATCAGAAGACGCCTTTTAATCCTCTCCCCTCTTCTTTTACGAACCCTAGCCACTGTATCTCTCAACCTCTCCAAATCCAGCTCTAAAATGGAATCAATCGTTGATTCACTTACCTTATTGATATTCTCTCACTACTGGTTGTTCGTCTGTGGTGTTACCTAGTTGCTTGCCTAAACATGGCAAGCAAATCTCATCAAAATCGAATCAAAATCAGTTCAAATCCCTTATCTTTTTTGCTATTCTGTCTATATTTATCCGGTGCTCTACTGTGAGTACGAGTATATGTCTATTTTTGTTGATTCTTACTTACCCTAAACTAGGGTTTTCCGATCTCTTCAATTGAACCAAAATGGGTTCAATTCTCTGATTTTGAGCGTTATTATGTCTACATCCGTCCTATATTCTACTGTGTGTCCCATTTTTGTCAATATTTACTTTCCCTAAAAAAATTAGGGTTTACCTATTTTTTACCTAATTTGATTTTTATTGATTATGCATGTTATTGCTTCCTTATTTATGTTTGATTTTACAATGTTTCCTTGTCTAAATTATACTACTTTATAAACCCCTCCCCATTCCCCTTTAGGAGAGACCGAAATCGTTATAATCTGACTAAAATTCGAAGTTATTATTCTGTTGTTCCTTCAGTCTCTTGTTATGTGCTGGGATTCTATTACTCAACTTTTCTTGGTGCGATCATTGCTCGGGATTCCTTTGGAGCTCTTGGGAATTTTGACGCATTAATATTGTAGGTTCTTCTGGAACTTTTGTTCTTTCTTACTATCCGTTTAACTGGTAAGACACTTGGCTTTGCAATTTTGTTCTCATGTGCTTGTGATCTGCATATATCCTCACTTATGAGATGCACGACTTAATGTGTTTCTGGACTACCTTTTGTGTGCAACTCTGTTAACTTTACAATCTTTTAAGCCTCTTTAGCATTTAACTTTCACCTAATGCTGCTAGTTCTAAGAATTGTCTAAGTCTAATTGGGATAATTTGACCCTCTTAAGATCGTTTAATTAGTGTATTGATGCCTGAAGGCTCACAAATATGTTTACTATTTCGTACTGCTCTGAACCTCTGCAATGATTGTCTTGCATATAATGTGTTTAGCTTGGATAAGATCTTTTCTATCAACTATAATTCGCTTCCCTGATTATCACTATAACTGTTTGAAACCTTTAGAATAGCTATCTTAGTTTGTATTCCCATACCATGTTTGACACTTTTTTGCTTCATGATAGCAGTTAACATGGTTGTCTTGTGATACTCGAATGCATACTTAGCATAATTTGGACCTTTTAGGTTTTAAACTTGTTTAGTATTATGCACCCATGTATGATAATCTTTGTTAATCATGAAAACTTGTTATTTTGCTAAGTGTTGAACCTGCTTCTAAATCTTATGACCTATTTGCTTTGTCTACTCTAATATATGAGTGTATTTCCTCCACTTCTATCCCTTAACCATTGTCCAATCTCTCTCATTTGTTACCTATGATATTTTGAACCTATCATTATTGGTCTGCTGAAAGCCAAGGCCACCAAGGCTCTTACTATTGACATCCGTAGTGTGAGCACTGTTCGGGGTCCATTTGAGACCTTTGTGAACTCTAACACACTAGGATTTGGGGTCCTTTAGTCATTCCCTCTACTACTGAGGCCTACACTATTCCTGACACTCAACTCTCTCTTCCTATGGACTACTGAATATATAAATTGATTGGTCAATCTACGGCTATATGATCTAGCTCTAGTTCCTCTGTGGATTCTAGGTTATGCTGATGAATATGGTTCCTGGGTATGTCGCATGAGAGTTATTGAAGGCCCAAGCAATACCGGTTGTTACCTTTTGGGCCTGCTATGGGCGTACCATCATTATTTGTACAATACTTGTAATTATAGTTATCATTGGGCCAGTAATAATGTTGTAATGAACAACTTGGTGTCAGTAAAAAATGAAGAATGGGTAGATTCTTAATTTTTGCATGAAAAGGTGTAGATAATAAGCCTATAGGACTCATTGATACACTTGATATAAGTTTCGTTCCCTATATGTGCACTGTAGAAGTCATGTCATTAGGGGAAGCATAAACACACACTGCCTGTTAGCAAACATGAATTCAAATGTTGCAGTTGTTCTTATTGCTATGTATTGCTAGAAAACCTGCATATAGGAATAAACGTCAATGAACTATCTTTCAATTCGCCTCAACATATTCATTAGCGATCATGCCTATAGGATTTTGATCACTTCATTCGCTATTTTCTTGCATTATTCACTAGTAATCATGCCTATAAGACTAAGTATAGCAATAAAATAGGCCCAAAGTCTTAACTACTTGAACCCTGCTTATGGGATACTGTCACCCGCCTAGAAAGCATGCCTATAGGGATAAAGCATTTAAAATCAAGCCCAATTGTCAATCTGTCACAACCCAATCTCCAAACCCGGTCGTGATGGCAAATCTCGTGAAGACAAGGCCAGCCAACTAACCCAATTCGTTTCTTTAACACTTACTAAACATAAATAGATGAAAAGTGCAACTTAAAGAACATTAATTATCAACATTATAGCCTAACTCAGCCCGACCGGGGTGTCACAAGTCACGAGCATCTGGGAGGGTCTTTATTACAATTTCAAAGTCTATAATA
>MU676200.1:28694-63117 GCA_026770625.1 Nicotiana glauca
TATTATACGCATAACACAGTCATTTGGTCTTCCTGAGTCTGAACTCATACTGCCACACGTAATGTACTTCACTTCCCAACTAGGAGACACGAAAATATTCTTCACGCGCCCATATTCGGGCTACACATCAAACCACAATAGGAAACGAATCACTTAACAGTTCATCTATTATCCCGCAAACTTCTTTGTCACTACTACGTCATATAATAACATCTCACAATACTAACATACTCATCACATGAATACCAAACCGCCATTCCGGCTAATAGCGACAATACCGAACATATAAGTTCAAAACACTAGCTCACACGATCAGCACCTCAGTGCTCCATCCATAGGCAAGATCCGCCCTCAAGTCCTCCAGACTGGCCCAACATCGAACTCACGAGATCACATCTCGTCCCTCGATTGGGGAATCACAAGCCATCACGGCACTTACAATACCGAGCGCTCATGTGCGCATACAGACGCGTGGAAGGAATTTCAAGAGTTATATCTCAAGCTGAATCAAGTACGCACGATAAGAATTCCAAGAAAGTGAAGTTTTCCTAAAGGTTCTGCAGCCTCTCGAGGATAAATACAGACGTCTCCGTACCGATCCGCGAGACTCTACTAACCCTGCTCATGACTCGTGAGACCTAGTAACCTAGGCTCTGATACCAACTTGTCACGACCCAATCTCCATACCCAGTCATGATGGCAAATCTCGTGAAGACAAGGCCAGCCAACTAACCCAATTCATTTCTTTAACACTTACTAAACACAAATAGATGAAAAATGCAACTTAAAGAACATTAATTATCAACATTATAGCCTAACTCAGCCCGACCGGGGTGTCACAAGTCACGAGCATCTAGGAGGGTCTTTATTACAATTTCAAAGTCTAATAGATAGAGTAAAATCTGGAAATCAAGAAGAAGAAGAAACTTGGTGCCGCGAACGCCGACGGTCACCTTGCTTAGCTACGATAGCAATACCTTCAATACGCTATTAACCCGCTACCGGGTGAACAATACCTGCAAATGCACGCGAGGTGCATGGAGTAAAGTGAGTACTTCCAACTCAGTGGTAATAAGAGCGAATAATATCTGAGCGATAAGAAAACACGTATGAGCCCTCCAAAATGCTATAAAAGACTGTACAACCCTTTGAGAAAAATAGTAAAATCGTAACACTGTGAAAACCCTTTAGAAAATCTCAAGCTCAGTTAAAAATCTCTTTTACAAATATCCTTTTTCCAACAGTCAAGCATATGAATGCTATATCAGATAGTGCAAGTCGGCACATAAATCAACCCCTTGGGCACAACACTCCTTAACATATAACACCAGGGTATCTGGTCAACAAGGCAAGTAATAGCATGTATGCCAATGATATGTGAGTGCTAAAAGTCATGCCACGTAGTACAAACAGGAACGAATGCATGAATGCAATACAATCCACGTGACCGCTGCGGCGCGCAGCCCGATCCATTTGGGTACCCACGCTCACTGGGGGTGTGTACAGACTCCGGAGGGGCTCCTACAGCCCAAGTGCTATAATACTGCAGCGTGCAGTCCGATCCATATAATATACTACTGCTGCGTGCTGTCCGACCCATATAATATACTACTGCGGCGTGCAGTCCGATCCATATAATATACTATTGCGGCGTGCAGTCCAATCCATGCATGTATATCTATATCTTGCTGCGGCGTGCAGCCCGATCCATATCTCAGCCCAGAATATGCAAATGAGCCACTCGGGCAATGTCAAGTAATAGCTTTTAACTCAAAACATCAGAAAATGCAATTTAAGTCCTTAAACCTTAGCAATATGACTGCACATGTCAAAACAGTATTTAACTCAGGACCGAAATCATTTAATATGCTAAGTGTCATAAAAAACAGTGATAATAACCCCTGCAGGGTTCAAATAACAGGCACGAAGCCCAAAACATGGCAATCAGCCCAATTCAAGATATCATCTAGCAAGTTTCAGTCAATTACGCAGTGATATCCACAACCGGGACGGACCAAGTCACAGTCCCCAACGGTGCTCTACCCCACGCTCATACCTGGCGTGCAAGTCACCACAATACAGCACTATGATGTGCAAATCCGGGGTTTCAAACCCTCAGGATATCATTCACAAGTATTACTCACCTCGAACCGGCAAAATCTCAAGCCTGCGATGCCTTCGCCCCTCAAATCAGCCTCCACGCGCGTCGAGTCTAGCCAAAAAATAGTGCGAATACATCACAATATGCAAATTAAACAATACCCAATCGAATTATAGCAAGAACCTCGAAAGTAGCAAAACCCGAGCCCCGGGCCCACTTCTCGAAAAATTACGAGATTCACATCACCAGAATTCTCGTCTCACCACGAGTCCGTACATATAAAATACACAAGAATCGAAGTCTATTTGACCCCTCAAATTCCAAGTTTACACTTTCTTAGGTTTCAAGCCCTAACCTCCATTTTTACCCCTTAAATCCTTGGATTTTCAGTGTTTAAATCCTTGTTTTTAGACCATAACAACATTATTCGAGTCTATAAATTCATACCTGATGGAATCCCCTTCGAATCCTCTCCAAATCGCCCAAAATCGCCTATTCCCGAAGTCTAAAATATTTTTCTTAACTTCTGAAATTCGCGAACACTGATCACTATAACACATTCCAGATTTTTGCTTCTACGGTTCCTATAACCGCTTCTGCGGTATCGCTTCCGCGCCCAATTATCCGCTTCTGCAGTTTTTCACTTAATTTCCCACGACCGCTTCTGCGACACAAAAACACGCTTCTGCGGATCCCTAAGTCCTCTTTTGCGGTCAATACTCCGCTCATGCGGCCCCGCTTATGCGGACCAAGTTCCGCTTCTGTGGAACTTCACCACCCAAGACAAACTCACTTCTGCGCTCCTTCATCCGCTTCTGCGAAACCGCTTCTGTGGTCCATTTCTGCAAAAGCGGAAATACCAGCTCACAGCAAAACAAACTTGAAGCCAAATTCAAAAACTTCTCGTTTTTACACCCGTTCTCACCCCGAGGCCCCCAGGACCTCAACCAAAAGCACAAACATGATCTATTCCCTTATTCAAACTTACTCAAATCATCAAAACGCCATCATTAATATCAAAATCCTCAATTTTCATCAAATCAAAGCCTAAGTTTCTTAAAAACTTCCGAATTGCACATTCAATCAAAAACCCGACCTAAACACCTTCGAATGACCTGAAACTTTGCACGCATATCTAAAATCACCTAACGGAGCTACTGCAACTCTCGGAGTTCCATTCCGACCCTCGGATCAAAATCTCAACTATCAACCGGATATCGCCAAAATGCTAACTTCGCCAATTCAAGCCTAATTCTACACCGAGCCTCCAAAATCAATTCCGATCACACTCCTAAGTCACAAATCATCCCTCGAAGCTAACCAAATCACCGGAATTCACATCCGATCCCTCTAATTATATAGTCAACTTCCGGTTGACTTTTTCAAAACAAGCTTCATTCTAAGAGGCTAAGTGCCTCATTTCCAACTAAAACCAATTCAATTCTATTCGATCCATTCAAATACTGATATTGAAACATATAGCAACATAATATGGGAGAAACGGGGTGGTAACTCACGTGATAATGGGCCGGGTCATCACACAATTTCTAGAAAACCTGCTCAGAAGATGTTTATTGATGACTTCACTACCTATTACATGAATGATTAGATATCATGTCTATATGACTTGCAGCACTCTAATTTGTATATACGACAGAAATTACAGCATCACCTATATAATACTGGAATCCAGAATTACGTAGAAATCATGCCTATAGGACTTAACGATTCTAACGTGTCTTAATACCATATACTTCCTAACCAAAAATCTGCTTGCGTGTTTTCCCGCTTATGTGTGGATGTTACTTGAGCCCTTTATTGCAATTACGTGTATTCCTACCTATTTTTGATTTTCGCCTAGTTTTATTATTTTGAGCAACTGAGTTGAGTCTAGAACTACCAAATAGTAGGTCCAAAGCCTCCTGGGCCTTAGGTGTCCTAACGCACCTCAAAACCATTAGGTGGTGACTCTCTCCTTTAACACCTTCCTTGAAAGAGTTGTCACGACATCAAAACCAGATTTCACGAGAAGAAGGGACGCGACAACGGGCTTGTAGGCGCACACCTTGGTAATTATGACTCAGTTGGATTATGTGGCAATGTTTAGTTATCTAATCTTATTTTATCCGTGTAATTCCTATGTGTTAGAGTAATTGACCTGTGATTCATGCTAAAAATAGTATGTGTTTAGGCTATGTATTCTATTGGGACCCACTGAGATTATTTCTACTATTGAGTTATTTGCTTAAACTGCAATTACGTACTCAATCATGTTTATTCATATGCATATCATATGTCAGTCTCTGTTATCATTTATTATTATATCATGTTTTCATTGTTTGGACTGAGTAGTGAGACTTGTGAGCCCGTAAGACTAGAGAGATTGATGACTGAGTTGGGCCTGAGAGCTGAAACTCACCCGAGCCACCCGGGACCTCATCTAAATATACTAAAATATCCATAAATATATTATGGACCTACTCGAAGTCTCGGAACTCATAAAATAATATCGAAACCAAGAATCACACCTTTAAACCAAACTAATCAACTTCTAAACTTCAAACTTCTTCCAATTAACTCTGAATGTGACGAATCATACTTAGACAACTCGGAATGATACCAAAATCCACACACAAGTACAATATGACATTACGAACCTGATCCCAGGCTCGAAATACCAAACGGGATCCGATAACACCAAAATCTACTTCAAGTCAAACTTAAAAAACTCCAAAACCTTCAAAACGCCAACTTCCGACAATGAGTGCCGAAACGCCCTCGGTCCACCCGAGAATCAACAAATTCGACTTCGCATTGTGCATAAACTTTGGATCTTCTTTTTATCTCCGATTACTTGACAATTTTTACAAGCACAAATTCCTCTTGTTATCGGAACAAAAATTCTTTCACAAAATAATTTATTTTTTCCGGTTTGTTAGTTTTGTAATAAAAAGTATAGGATTTTGTTACCTATCCAACTATCTCTCCATTAGGCAAGATATTAGTGGCCCATACACTTATTTGTTGAGGAGAAACTGATCAAATTCAGAGTTGTAGATGTTTATATCGATCGATCATAGAGGAAGAATTAGTATTCACTCTGATTAAGCTTCCTTCCTATTAATCTGGAAGTTCTTCTCAAATACAAGAAAATGATTCAGTTCCAGAGCAACACGATCGGAATATAGGCACAGGTCCAAAATCACCATACAAACCTATTAGAACCTTCAAATCCTGACTCCGAGATCATTTTCGTAGAGTGTTGACTCATGTCAAACTTGGCCACCTTAAGCCTCTATTATAGAACTAAGTATTTTGAATTCAACCCGAACCCTTTCAAAACCAAAAAAACTGATCAGAAAGTCATAAAGCAGGAAAAGCACATACGGGAAGTTCCAAATAGGAAAATAGGGATCTAGAAAGCAAAACGACTGATCGGGTCATTACATTATTAGATAAATAAATGCATAATGGTTATGCAATAACAAAGACACAATTATCCCAAGGAGTCTATAATTTTGGTTGCTAATAAAAAAGTTTAAATTCAATTATATAAAATTCTATCTTCTCAATATAAACCTTTTACTTGTATGTTAGTAGTTATAGGATGAAATTGTTCAATTTCGATTTCAATTTTACGTTAGCATTTCTAGTACTCCTTGAATTATTCTTAATTAGGTAAATTCTTAAGTAGATTTCATTGGATATATATAATTAACTATATATATTCTTAACTGATATGTCTCCTTTTGTCTTTTTGTCTTCTTGAGCCGGGGGTCTTTCGGAAATAGCTTCTCTACTCCTTCGGGGTAGGGGTAAGGTCTGCGTACACACTACCTCCCCAAACCCCATTAGTGGAATTTTACTGGGTCATTGTTGTTATTGTTGTTGTTGTTGTTGTTGTATGTTGAATATATGCTCCAAATTAATTCAAAATGTATGTTGTTTGTGAGAAATGTTCTCCTCATTGAAAAGAGGGATATTATCAAAATCTATTACGGTTTTATTCGTTTTTAGGTTCATTAATGACCGCTCGAGCACGGATAAATTCACTAGTGTCTTATAATTAGAGTGTCAAAATTCTTATCTCATGTTTGATTTGTTTGGATTAAAATAGAAAGGCTTCATGCTAAAGCCATCAAACCAAACCTTGACGATGATACATCAGACGACAAATAAAAATATACTAAAAGACATACTATAATGTAATATGGTTTTATTCATAAAAATAAAAAATCTAAAATATTAAGAAAAATATCCCCCTAAATAAAACTCCCAAAATTTAAGGGAATACATTATGGATGCTAGGTGTTGTCATGTGAGATGTAGGAATCCTCAATTTATAGAAGTACGAAACATATCCTTAAAATAAAGGTTTAGCCAAATATGGAACAGATTTTAAGAATTATTTTCCACTAAGAATGGCAGTTCTAGTCATGGTATAAAAAGAAAAATTACATAGTTTACTCCCGGAACTTAGGACCAAATCCCTATGACACACTTTTTGAGCATCGGCAATCTATTACACACCTAACCTTTCCAAATTATGCCTAAGACATATCTTTTTTGCTACGTGGCAGGCGCGTATGTAACCAAAATGATAAGAGCGTGAATCATTCAAATTTTTTTCCCAATCCTTTGTTAAGTGCCAGGTGTCAAAAAATTTTATTTTTTATTGTAAATGGTCCCCAAAACCCCACCCCTTCTTCTCTTCTTCTTCCTCGTTCCCCATCCCCAATTTTCTTTTCTGGTTTTTTCCAAGCCCCTACCCCCTTTCATCTTCTTATCATGTAATAAATTAATTTACCAAATTCATCATATGAAATTTACACATCTTGCTATAAATTTTCTTTAAGAGTGCATGCCCAAAAAAATTGGCTTCTTTTTATACCATTAAAATTCAGTTTACATAAATCAATTTTTCCTTCTTCTATATTTTGAAAATGAATGAAATTATACAATCCCACAACTCCATTTTTTTCATCTTCAAGCTCCATCAGTACTATACAATCTTTTTTACCTAAAGATGTTGATGGGTCTCACCAAGAGAGTCTTATTACGAACCCATATTGAATTTTGTAGATGTATACAATGAAAGATATTATTATATTTATAGTGGAGTGTTTATCGTGAAAATAGTAACAACAATTAAATTTGATTATGAGGTTCTAAAAATACGTGATCTATTTTTATGCTAGTTGTTAAGCAATGGATGCTAAGTAAAAGGTTAGAAATCAAGATTATAGCTTAGAGACGGTATGATAATCGAACTAAACAGTTGGAGATCGGGGCCTCAAGCTATCGTTTATAAGGCCTCGGGGTCGCGCTGGGTGACCGGCTTAGAGCAGTCGAGGGGGAGATAACAGTTATGAAAGCTATGATGATGGCTCTTTATGATCAATGATAAGCAATAAATGAAGAACAATAAATAGAACATAATGAATATAAGCAATAAATGAAGAAATGAAACCAAGAGAATATGTTAGAGAGCGGAGAGAATATTCTTTATTGAGCATCATATGTTTACAAAATGACAAGTATCCCCTTTATATATTGGGGGGAGGGGGGGGGAGGAGAATCCCAACATAGTATAAATACATTAATTACAAAGAAATAAGGCTGGTACAGCCATTTAATGCCTTGATTAGCTTTTTGGACTAGTCCGCTAGACTTCGCCAGCTATATGTACGCGCCTTGGGAACTTCAACTTGATACACTGAGACTACTAATTTACATTGCCTCGAAGTCGATCACCCAGAACCCTCGGAGTCGTTCACTAAAATTCTCGAGATGCCTTGATGATCGTAAAATCGAACCATCGATTTCTACCGTATACATAGAGTTATTTAATTCATGAATTAGGAATACCTTTTATTTTTTTTGTTTGATTTTAGTTTGAAGTCAGCAAATAGGGGGGGGGGGGGGAAGGTAGAGAACAGAGAAGTTTCAATTTTACTTTTCATATCTTCCATTCTTTGTCTTTGGTTTGTATGGAGGAATGCAAAAGTGAATTTTCCTAAAGATCACGAGGTGGTTATGAATTTTTCTTCTGGTCTCCGACGACGGCAACATATGGTAAAAAAAGATGGAAAGTTAGAGGGTATCTGAAATCAGGAGTATAAGCGTAATTATATATATATTTTTTTATGTTAATCACACATATCATGATTTTATTGGTGTGTGATATCACATATATTTTGAAAAATTGGTCAAGAAAAAAAGGTATATCTTAGGCACACTTTAGAAAGGTTGGGTGTGTAATAGATTGCCCGTGCTGAGAAAATGTGTCACAGGGATTTGGTCCTAAGTTTCGGGGGTAAACTATGTATTTTACCTATAAAATATTAGGGCAAGCCCTAATAAATCTCCCATTGTTCTGAATTATCTTGAAAAATATATTTGACCCATCTTTTTCACATAATCTTCAACGGATGATTGTTGCTTACCATATTTAAAAGTAAAGTTAAAAATATTTTGGATTTTGGATAAAAATAGCTTATGTGTTAAAAGTAAGCGTGAGTTAAAAATAGTTTAAAATATTTTATTTTTTATTTTTAAAGATACACCTGTAAGAATATTGAATATGATAAAAATTTATCTCCACGTTGAGTATCACTTCGAATGAAAGTCTTCATCACTATCAAGTTGGTTGTGGCTTGATCTAAATTTTCCTGAACCTGTCTTCAACCTCGCCGAACTATTGGCTCTGACACTACTTGTTGGGATCAAAATAACAAGGAGTCAGGGGAAGCTAACAAAGTAAAACTTGGCGATGATATATCATATGATAAAACAAATACTAAAAAATATATTATAATTTAACATAGTTTGATCAATTTACCAACATATGAACGATTCACAAAAATAATAAAAGAGCCTAAAAAGATTAAGAGAAAATTCTCCCCATAGATAAAACTTTCAAAACCTAAGGAAATACATTGTGGATACTATGTGTTGTTGTATGATAAAGAAGGATCTCCAATTTATAGAAGTACAAAACCTCTCATCCAAACAAATAATTAGTCAAATATGAAAGAGACTTTTTTTATCAAGAATTCTTTTTTCACTAAGAAAATAACTTAATCATGGTATAAAAAATCAGAGCACACCATAACATAATTATGGTTATATATAAGCTAACATCGATATAAATTTTATACCAAAAACTTGGTATCAACTATCTTACATTGGATATAGCAACAATAAAAACTACGCATGAGTCTGTGATGAACTTAAAGGTCATCACTTGTTTTAAAAGTCAATCTGTGTTTCTAGGTCTTAAATATCTCTTTTTTTCTCACCTCGATTCGCGTGCGCAGTGGAGGCGTATATTCGGAAAGCCTTTATGTGAAAAATTTGAAAAAAATAATAATTGTGCCTTTAAAATTAAATTTAAGTTGACTTTAGTCAATATTTTGGGTAAATGGATTCGGACCCGTGATTCGACAGTCCCAGAGGATCCGTAGGAAAACATAGGACTTGGGCGTATGCCCAGAATTGAATTCCGAGGTCCCTAGCCCGAGAAATAAATTTTTAAAAGAATTTGTTTAACTGAAATTATAAGAGTTTTTGAAATTTAAAGATGTTTGAATGTGATAGTATCAGGCCCGTATTTTGGTTGTGGAGATCGGTACATGTCTAATATGGTATTTAAGTTGTGCCTATAAAATTTGGCAAGAAATGAAATTCATATGATGTGAATCGGACCCTCGGTTGTGAAGTTTGAAACTAGTTCTTGAGATTTTCTTTGATTTTGTTGCTAAACTCGTAGTTCAAGGTGTTATTTTGGCGATTTGATCGCACGAGTAAGTCCGTATGATATTTTTATGTTTGTGTGCATGTTTGATTTGGAGCCCCGAGGGATAGGGTGAGTTTCGGATAGGCTTCAGGGTATTTTTGACTTAGAAAAGTTGTTGGTTTTTGCAGTTACTGGTGCTCAGATAATTTGTTCACCGTGTTCGCGTTACCCCAGTCGCGAACGCGTAAAGTTAAATAGTTATGGTCATTTTGTTCTTTGCGAACGCACCCTCCCCTCCGCGAACGCGAAGGCCTAAGGAGCTAAAGCTCTGCGAATGCGAGCCCATCAACGCGTACACATAGGCTACTGGACATGTACTCTATGCGGGAGGCCCACGCGAATGCGATGAAGGCCTGCCCAGCTTCATACAATTTTAAAAACGGGCAGAACTATTTTCTTCCTATTTTTCGAACGACCAAGTCCTAGAGACGATTTTCTTCACCAAAGTTTATCCCCAAAGTATTGGTGATCAATTCTAAACTTTACTCTTTCATTTACCCAATGTTTTTCATCACTTTTAAATAAAAAAATCAAGAATTTTTATGGTAGAAATTGAGAATTTTGGTAGAGTTAGGGATTTTTGAATACTTGGAATTTAGACCTTATTTTGGGGTTGGATTTTGAAACTAATTGTATATTCGGGCTCGTGGGTAAATGGATGATCGGGTTTTGGTTCAAACCTCGAGTTTTGACCAAGCAGGCCCGATATTGATTTTTTACTTTTTGGGAAAAATAATAGAAAACCTATAATTTAGCATTGGAGTTAAATTCTTTAGCATTTATTAATGTTGTTAAATTAATTTGGGTTAGATACAAGTAAATTGGCGGCAAAATCTAAAAGGAAAGCAGTGCTTGAGGCTAGAGTTTGGCCGTGGAATTTGAGGTAAGTGTTTTGTCAACCTTAGCTTGAGGGAATAGGAGTTGTGGTCTTATTTGCTATGTAAGTGCTGAGTACGACGTATAGGTATGGTGACGAGTATCTATATGTTGGTGTCAAACATGCCCGTGAGTCTTATACTATAATTGTTGTGACTCCGTTATGTATTGTCAATGCTTAATATGATGATTATCATTGTTGAACAAGGATTATGAAAGTATTCTTGGTAATTGACCATTGTTGAGCATTGGCTCAAGTTGAGATTTATACTGTGAAGTGATTGTGAAACGAGATGAGATATATTGTTATTCCCTTGCCGGGATGTTATTATTTATGATATTGTTTCCCTTGCCGGGATGTTATTGTTTGTGATATAATTTATCTTGCTGGGATATTATTGTTATACTATTGTTCCTTTGCCGAGATTCTATTGTGATTTTATTGATTCCCTTGCCCGAATTGCTTTGTGGTTGTTGCTTGGGTAAGGAAGAGGGGAAAGCACGAAGGGTGATACCGTGCGTGATATTGTGAGTGTTAATGCACGAAGGGTGATGCCGTGCCTATATTGTAAATGTTACTGCACAAAGGATAATGTCGTGTTATGATTATGTGAGGTAAAAGCACAAAGGGTGATGCCCTGCCAAATCTATTGATTTTTATGGTGAGAATTAGAGTAAAAGCACGAAGGGTGATGTCGTGCATCTGGTACTGTTTACCTTATTCTTTGCTAATAATTGAATTACGGTGTTCTTATGTTTTTCTACTGGAACTCTATTGGTACTTGATATTCCCCGCAACATGTTTCCTTTCCCATCTTTAACTGCTAGTTTCTGTTTGTATTATTCGTTGTATATGATTTAACTGCACAGGTTTATTTAGTAGTCTTGTCCTAGCCTCATCACTACTTCGTCGAGGTTAGGCTCGACACTTACCAGCACATGGGGTCGGTTGTGCTGATACTACACTCTGTACGGTGTGCAAATCCCGGCACTGGACAATTTGGACCACAATGAGGTTGTTGCCTTCAGTCCAGCGGAGACTCGAGGTAGTCCTACAGACGTCCATATGCCTTGGCGTTCCCTTCTATCCTATTTCCTTCTGTTCTTACTTATTTCAGAGACAGACATGTATTTTCTTTATTCAAACCCTATTGATGGTCCGTGAGATTGTGACACTAGTTCTGGGTGAATTATTTCTATGGAATTGTATTTGTATTAAGTTAAATTATTGGATCTCGTCTTCCACATCTCTTTTTATTATTATTATTCCACGGTTGATCATATGTTAATTTGTAATTTTTAAAAGGTTAAGGAAAAGCGGTAATAAAATCTGTAACACTCGGCTTGCCTAGATTTCATGAGTAGGCGCCATCACGACTCCCGAGGGTGAGAAATTTGGGTCGTGACAGGTTGGTATTAGAGCTCTAGGTTGCTTAGGTCTCACAAATCACGGACTAGCTTAGTAAAGTCTGAGGGATCGGTACAGAGACGTCAATATTTATCCCCAGAGGCTATAGAGTTAGGAAAAACTTCACATCTATTCTTTCCTATCATGCGATTGGATTTCTCAATGCTAATTGAACTTCTACTCTGTTCTTTTGCAGATGGCGAGAACACGTACCACTTCATCAGCTGACCAGAAGCCCGAGCTACTAATAGCAGCTCCTGCGAGGTGAAGAGACCGACGCTGTGCTAGGGCCCAAGGCATAGGCAGAGCTCAGCCCAAAGCTCGAGTAGCAGCACCAGTGGCGGAGTCTTGGGTCGAGTTTGACGATGAGGTTCCATCCAGTCAGTTCCAGCAGAACCAGCTCAGGTTCTAGAGGGGTTCATCACCACCCCGGTACTCCAGGATGCTCCGGTCCGTCTACTGGGCCTTATGGAGAGTGTCACTCAGGCAAGCATATTCCCTGTAGCACCAGCTGTCTCTCATACTGGGGGATGAGCCCAAACTCTTGCTAATCGCACTCCGGAGCAGATGACTCCCCAGTTTCAGACTCCAGCAGCTCAGCCAGTTGAGGTAGTTCAACCGGGTGTTGTGGCACAGACCGGTGAGCAGATGTCAGCTGATGCTTTGTGGAGGTTGGATAGGTTCACCATGCTTTTTACTGACACTTATAGCATTACATCTTTTGAGGATCCCTAGGATTATTTGGACAGTTGTCATAGGTTCTCCGGAATATGGGGATAGTGGAAACCAATGGGGTCGACTTTGCTGTTTTTTGTTTGTCAGGATCTGCCAAGACTTGGTGGAGGGATTATGGTTTAGCTAGACCTGCTGGGTCACCAGCTTTGACTTGGGATAAGTTCTCTCAGCTATTTCTGGAGAAGTTTCTTCCTATCACTCAGAGGGAGAACTATCGGAGGCAGTTTGAGCGTCTCCAACAAGGGTCTATGATTGTCACTCAGTATGAGACCAGGTTTATTGACTTGGCCCTTAATTATCTTCTTATACTTCCCACCAATAGAGAGAGATATATATATAGAGAGAGAGAATGATGAGGTTCATTTAGCGATTCGTTCAGTCTATTCTATTTTAGATGGCTAAGGAGATGAGGAGTGAGATTTCTTTTCAGGATGCGGCCAATGTGCCTAGGAGAGTTGAGATGGTTCTATCACAGGGGAGTGGTCAGGGGTCTGACAAGGGGCCTCCTTATTCTTGCAGGTTCAATGGTGCATCGTCTGGAGGCAGGGATTCTTTTGGTAGGGGCCATCCTTCCAGACCGTTTCATTGAGCACTACAGGCTTCTCACGGTGCCCCAAGTGGCCATAATTCTCATATGCAGTATTCTGATCAGTATCCCTACAGTGCATTGCCAGATCCTATCAATGCATATCGCACGAGAGTTTTCAGGGTCGGCAGTCCCAGCAGTCGAGGGCTTGTTATACTTGTGGCGACACGAGGCATATTGCTAGATTTTGCCCTCGAGCAACTCTCAACATCAGGGTTCCCGTGCCATGGTTAAGTCACCGAGTGTTCCACCTCTTGCTCAACCAATTAGAGGTAGAGGTAGAGGTTCTAGAGGTAGAGGTAGAGGTATTAGAGGTGGAGGTCAGGCCGTTAGAGGTGGAGGCCACCCAGCAGGAGGCCGTCTTAGGGATATAGTTCAGAGTGGTGAGGCCCAACCCCAATGTTATGCTCTTCCAGCCAGGCCCGAGGATAGGCTTTCGACATAGTTATTACAGGTACTGTTCTGGTTTGTAGTAGATATGCTTCAGTTATGTTTGATACAGGGTCTACGCACTCCTATGTGTCATCTTATTTTGCCCCGTATTTGGTCATGCCTAGTGATTCTTTGAGTACTCCTGTATATGTGTCTACACCGGTGGGTGATTTTATTGTAGTGGATCGTGTCCATAATTCATGTTTAGTTGTGATTGGGGGTCTTGAGACCCGAGTAGATCTATTACTTTTGGATATTGTTGATTTTGATATCATATTGGGGATGCACTGGTTATCACCATACCACGTTATCTTGGACTGTCATGCCAAGACCGTGACCTCATCCTTGCTAGGTTTACCTCATTTAGAGTGGAGAGGAACTCCTGGTAAAGTGGTAATTCCACCCGTAGGGTTATCTCAAATATGAAGTCTCGGCGTATGGTTGAGAAGGGATGTTTGGCCTATTTGGCATATGTTCGTGATTCTAGTGCTGAGGTTCCTTCTACGGATTTTGTACCTGTTGTTTGTGAGTTTCCTGAGGTATTTCCTTCAGACCTTCCAGGTATACCTCCCGATAGGTATATTGACTTTTGTATTGATTTGGCTCTGGGCACTCAGCCCATTCCTATTCTGCCATATCGTAGGACCCCGCCAGAGTTGAAAGAATTGAAGAAGCAGTTGAAAGACTTACTTGATAAGGGCTTTATTAGACATAGTTTCTCGCCCTGGGGTGCGCCAGTGTTATTTGTGAAGAAGAAGGATGGGTCGATGAGGATGTGTATAGATTATCGACAGTTGAACAAGGTCACAATCAAGAATAAGTATCCAATACCGAGGGTTGATGATTTTTTTGATCAGCTTCAGGGTGCCAAAGTGTTTTTGAATATTGATTTGAGATCTGGCTACCATCAATTGAGGATTAGGACATCCGATGTCCCTAAGACAGATTTCCGCACTCGATATGGGAATTATGAGTTCTTGGTGATGTCATTTAGGTTGACGAATGCCCCGGCAGCTTTTATGGACTTGATGAACCTAGTGTTCAAGACTTTCTTGGAATCCTTTGTGATTGTCTTCATTGATGACATTTTGATCTATTCCTGTAGCTGGGGGGAGCACGAGTAGCATCTTCCAGTCGTTCTTCAAACTGTAAGAGATAGTCGGTTGTATGCTATATTTTCGAAGTGTGAGTGTTGGTTGGGTTGACTGGCCTTCTTGGGTCACGTTGTATCAACAGAGGGTACTTAGGTGGATCTGAAGAAGATTTAGGCAGTCAAGGACTAGTCTAGACCCGCATCAGCTACAGAGATCCGGAGTTTTTTGGGTTTGGAGGGTTACTACCGTCAGCTTGTGGAGGGGTTATCATATATAGTAGCCCCGATTACCAGGTTGACCTAGAAGGGTCCCCAGTTCAGGTGGTTCAACGAGTGTGAGGCGAGCTTTCAGAAGCTCAAGACAGCTTTGAATATGACATCGATATTGGTTTTGCCCATAGGTTCAGGCCTATATATAGTGTATTGTGACGCATCTCATATTGAACTTGGTGCGGTGTTTATACAGGATGGAAAGGTCATTGCTTATGCTTCGCGACAGTTGAAGATTCATGAGAATAATTATCCAGTTTATGATTCGGAGTTGTAGCCATTGTTCACGAGCTGAAGATTTGGAGACACTATTTATATGGCGTGTCATGTAAGGTGTTCACGGATCATAAGAGTCTGTAGTACTTGTTCAAGTAGAAGGAGCAAAATTTGAGGTAGAGAAGGTGGTTGGAGCTATTAAAAGACGGATATCACCATCTTATATCATCCGGGGAAGGACAATGTAGTGACCGATGCTTTGAGTAGAAAGTCAGTCAGCATGGGCAGTCTTGCATATATTTCGGTCAGTGAGAGACTGCTTGCTTTGGATGTTCAGGCTTTACCCAATCAGTTTATGAGGTTGGATGTTTCTGAGCCCAGCCGTGTGTTATCTTGTACAATCGCTCGTTCTTCATTATTTGAGTGTATAAGAGATCGGCAACATGATGATCCTCATTTGTGTGTCCTTAGGGACATAGTGTGGCATGGTGGTGCCAAGTAGGTTACAGTATGAGATAATGGAGTTTTGAGGATGCAGAGTTGAGTTTGTGTGCCTAATGTGGATGGAATTCGAGAGTTGATTCTAGATGAGGCCCATAGTTCCCAGTACTCTATTCATCCAGGATCCGCTAAGATATATCAGGACTTGCGGCATCATTAATGGTGGATGAGGATGAAGAAAGATATTGTTGCATATGTATCTCGGCGTTTGAGTTGTCAATAAGTAAAGTACGAGCATCAAAAATCTGGTGGTTTGTCTCAGAGGATTGAGATTCCTGAGTGGAACTGGGAACGTATCACCATGGACTTCGTTGTTGGACTCCCATGGACTCAGAGGAAGTTTGATGCAGTATAGGTTATTGTTGATAGGTTGACCAAGTCAGCACATTTCATTCCTATGGTAGTCTCCTATTCTTAAGAGAGGTTAGCTGAGATCTATATCCGGGAGATTGTTCGTCTTTATGGTGTGCCCATGTCTATCATTTCTGACACGCAGTTTACCTCACATTTCTGGAGGGCAGTTTAGCGTGAGTAGGGCACACGGTCAAGTTGATCATAGCATTTCATCCTCAGACGGATGGACAATCCGAGCGTACTATTCAAATTTTGGAGGATATGCTCCGAGCTTGTGTTATAGACTTTGGAGGCTCGTGGGATCAGTTCTTGCCTTTAGCGGAGTTTGCCTACAACAACAAATATCAGTTGAGCATCCGGATGGGTCCCTATGAGGCATTATATGGTAGGCGGTGTTGGTCGTCGGTTGGGTAGTTTGAGGCAGGAGAGGCCTAGTTTTTGGGTACAAATCTAGTGTAGGATGTCTTGGATAAGGTTAAGATCATTCAGGATAGGTTCGAACAGCTCAGTCCAGGCAAAAGAGTTATGACGACTGCAAGGTTCGTGATGTGGCATTCATGGTCGGAGAGCGAGTGTTGCTTCGGGTGTCGCCCATGAAGGGCATAATGAGATTTAGAAAGAAGGGGAAGCTAAGCCCTAGATTGATCAGTTCTTTTGAGATTCTGGATCGAGCGGGAGAGGTAGCTTACAGACTTGTGTTGCAGCCGAGTTTATTAGCTTTGCATCCAGTGTTTCATGTGTCCATGCTTCGGAAGTATCACAACAATCCATCCCACGTGTTAGACTTCAGCACCGTCCAGTTGGACAAGGACTTGTCCTATGAAGAGGAGCCGGTAGCTATTCTAGATCAGTAGGTTCGTCAGTTGAGATCGAAGAGTTTTCCTTCGATTCGTGTTCAGTAGAGAGGTCGGCATGTCGAGGCAGCTACCTGGGAGTCTAAGTCCGATATACGGAGCAGTCATCTCCATCTTTTTCCCAACTCAGGTACTCTTCTTATGTTCGTTCGAGGACGAATGATTGTTTTAGACATGGAGAATGTACCCTAAAGGTCATCACTTATTTTAAAAGTCAATCTATATTCCGAGGCCTTAAAAACCTCATTTTGTCTCACCTCGATTTGCATGCGCAATCCGAGCATATATCCAGAAAGCTTTTATGTGAAACTTTGAGAATGTGCATTTAAAATTGAATTTAAGTTGACTTTGGTCAATATTTTGGATAAATGGATCCGGACCCATGATTCGACGGTCCCGAAGAATAATATGGGACTTGAGCGTATGCCCAAAATCGAATTCCGAGGTCCCTAGCCCGAGAAATGAATTTTTGAAAGAAAGTGTTTAACTAAAATCATAAGAGTTTTTGAAATTTAAAGATGATTGAATTTGATGCTATTGGGCTCGTACTTTGGTTCCGGAGCCCGGTACAGGTCTAATATGGTATTTGAGTTGTGCCTTTAAAATTTGGTAAGAAACGGAATTCATATGACGTGAATCGGACCCTCGGGTGTGAAATTTGAAACTTCAGAGTTCTTGAGATTTTTCTTTGATTATGATGCTAAACTCGTAGTTCAATGTGTTATTTTGGCGATTTAATCGCACGAGTAAGTTTGTATGATGTTTTTAGGGTTGTGTGCATGTTTGATTTGGATCCCCGAGGGCTAGAGTGAGTTTCGAATAGGCTTCGGGGTTTTTTTGACTTAGAAAAGTATCTGGTTTTTGCTGTTACTGGTGCTCAGATAATTTGTTCATCGCGTTCGCGTTACCCCATTCACGAACACGTAAAGTAAAATAGTTGTGGGTAGTTTTGTTTCACGAAGCACCCTTGCCTCCGCGAATGCGAAGGCCTGAGGAGTTAAAGCTATGCGAACGCGGGCACTTCAGCGCGAACGCGTAGGCCAATGGGCCGGTACTGTATGTGAACGCGATGAAGGCCTGCCTAGCTACATAAAGTCAATCTTAAAACGGGCAGAACCCTTTTCTTCCTATTTTTCGAACTACCAAGCCCTATAGACAATTTTCTTCACCAAAACTTATCCCCAAAGTGTTGGTAATCAATTCTAAACTCTACTCTTTCAATTACCCAATGTTTTTCATCACTTTTAAATCAAAAATCAAGAATTTTTATGGTAGAAATTGGGAATTTGGGTAGAGTTAGGATTTTTTGAATAATTAGAATTTAGACCTTATTTTGGGGTCGGACTTCGAAACTAATTGCATATTCGGGCTTGTGGGTGAATGAATGATTTTGGTCCAAATCTCGAGTTTTGACCAAGAGGGCCCGAGGTCGATTTTTGACTTTTTGAAAAAAATGATAGAAAACCTATAATTTAGCTATGGAGGAGAATTCTTTAGCATATATTGATGTTGTTAAATTAATTTGGGTTAAATATAAGTATTTGGAGGCAAAATCTAAAGGGAAAGTGGTGCTTGAGGCTTGAGTTTGGCCGTGGAATTTGAGGTAAGTGTTTGGTCTAACCTTAGCTTGAGGGAATAGGATGTATGGTATTATTTGCTATGTGTTAAGTGTTGAGTACGACGTATAGGTGTGGTGACGAGTATCTATACGTTGGTGTCGAGCATGCCCGTGTGTCTTATGCTATGATTGTTGTGACTCCGCTACGTATTTTCCATGCTTAATATGATGATTGTCAATGTTGAACAAGGCTTATGAAAGTATTCTTGGTAATTGACCATTGTTGAGCATTGACTCAAGTTGAGATTTATGTTGTGAAGTGATTGTGGAAACGAGATGAGATATATTGTTGTTTCCTTTGCCGAGATGTTATTGTTTATAATATTGTCTCCCTTGCCGGAATGTTATTGCTTAAGATATTATTTCCCTTGCCGGGATATTATTATTATACTCTTTTTTCCTTGCCGGGATTCTATTGTGATTTTATTGATTCCATTTCCCGAATTGCTTTGTGGTTGTTGCTTGGGTAAGGAAGATGGTAAAGCACGAAGGGTGATGTCGTGCGTGATATTGTGAGTGTTAATGCATGAAGGGTAACGTCGTACTGATATTGTGAATGTTAATGCACGAAGGGAGATGTCGTGCCTTGAATTGAGAGTTAATGCACGAAGAATAATTTCATGCTATGATTATCTGAGGTAAAAGCACGAAGGGTAATGTCGTGCCGAATTTATTGATTCTTATAGTGAGAATGAGAGTAAAAGCACGAAGGGTGATGTCGTACACGTGTTAGTGTTTTCCTTATTCTTGCTGATAATTGAATTATGGTGTTCTTTATGTTTTTCTACTAGAACTCTGTTGGTACTTGATATTCCCCGCATCATGTTTCCCTTTCCATCTTTAACTGCTAGTTTCTGTTAGTATTATACGTTGTATATAATTTAACTGGACATGTTTATTTGGTAGTCTTCTCCTAGCCTCGTCACTACTTCGCCGTGGTTAGGCTCGACACTTACTACCACATGGGATCGGTTGTGCTGATACTATACTCTGTACTGTGTGCAGATCTCGGTACTGGAGCATTTGGACCACAGTGAGGTTGCTGCCTTCAGTCCAGCGGAGACCCGAGGTAGTCCTGCAGACGTCCGCAGGCCTTGGCGTCCCCTTGTATCCTATTTCCTTCCGTTCTTGCTTATTTCAGAGACAAACATATATTTTCTTTGTTCAAACCCTATTTATAGTATTCCTAGATGGTCCGTGAGATTGTAGCACCAGCTCTGGGTGGATTATTTCTATGGAATCGTATTTGTATTAAGTTAAATTATTAGATTTCGTCTTCCGCATTTCGTTTTATTATTATTATTCCGCTATTGATCATATGTTAATTTATAATTGTTAAAAGGTTAAGGAAAATGGATAATAAAATCTGTAACACTCGGCTTGCCTAGCTTTCATGAGTAGGCGACATCAAGACTCCCGAGGGTAAAAAATTCGGATCGTGACAGAGTCCCAATAAAATTGGGGACTGCGAAATGAATCCTCAATTCTTTTATTAAGCTTAACTCATATCATCATCATGTCAAAATAAAATAAAAGTAGTAGTAAAAATAAATTTTAAAACGTATTCCTTATAACTAGTATCACCCTATATAGATCTTTTTCTTCAATTGTTCCCTATCTTTAGCTATTGGATTGATTCCAAGGATTTGTAGGTCTTTCAGTCAGCTTTCTTCCATGTGATTTTAGATCTACCTCGCCCCTTTTTGATACCTTCACTCATTGTAGTTTTACACCAAGTGACTAGTGCCTTTGTAGGGTGATGCAAGACATGACCAAACCATCTCAAGCGACCTTCTCTTGTTATATCCTTAATGCATCCTACTTGCACCTTTTGGTGAATGTGGTCATTTTTAGTCATATCTAATCTCGTATGATTGCACATTCATCTTAGCATCCCTAGCAGTGCAACATTCATCTTGGGGATATGTTAGACTTTAGCAACCAAATATTCACTATCATATAACATTGTCGTTCTTATAGTAAATCTATATAACCTACCTTCTCACTTTGATAGGCATCCTTCTATCCTATATTGGATGTGAGATGATAATCCCAAGATAATAATTCTAGGATTGTTAATCGTCGAATATCGTAAATTGGAACCAAATGACCCCTTCTTTTTTAAGGCATGTAATATCATATTAGCTATACAGATCTGTGCCATTTATTTCCTTCATTTGGGTCCATTTCACGTTAATATTAGTTTGTCATTCTACTCTTGTTAGTTAAATTTGTATTAATTTCAAAAGATTGTCACATCTTAAGAGAACTTTTAGGGTTATCTTTTCCATTTAAACATCTATATTTGTCATTAAGGGTGGTAAACCGGTGGGTCGTAGCGGATATGGTGGGTTAAAAACTGATAATGCAATTAAGAATAAAATATACAACCTGACTCTTATTTAATACGGATAAAAAATGAGTTAAGCGCTGGATAATATGAATATTCATATTATCTATAGCTTCTTGAATATAATCATTTCTGGGAAAATTCCTAGTCGTTCAAACTTTAGGAACCCCCAATTTGAGTATTTGCAAATGTAAAAGTTAAACCCATTGGTTATTTGCTGATGATCCATTTTTAAGTGGATAATATGGATCTTATTTATATTTGACCTATTTAAAAAAAATTATTATCTAATCCATTTATTAATAAATAATATGGATGGATAACTAATTTTTTTTTTTTACCTATTTTGCCACCACTATTTGTTATTAATATCTCACATATTAATGCATTTAGGGATTTGAGTAAGCTATAGCCAAATCATTTTCAATAATCATGAAGCGGTATCTTTACTATCTCACATCATTACATTTTAATTCATCCTTTTTTCCCTGCCTATTTTACCTTTCATCATATGCCAAGAAAATTGACAAATTTTTACTCTCATGAGATTTGAAGTTGAACCTCTAATCTACCAATTGGAATTTGCGACTTCATGGTGAGAACCCTACATGTTTACATAGATGGCTGTTGAAGAAAGAAATCACTTAGCACCTTTTGACTTCATTAGACTTTGAACATTAATTTTGTGATTTTCATCCATTTAATTGACCGCTACGTCATGTTCTTGGTGTACGTCGATGTTTGACTGCTAGTATATTAATTGGCTCGTGTATGGCAAAGATTAGGCTCACCACGTGGACAAGTTAAATCTCAACATGTGTCAGGTACGTTACATAGTAAGAGTTAAAGCATGACGTGAACAAAATTTGAAGAACACTCGGTACTAGGGCCCCATTTGACCATAAATTTTGCCAAAATAAATTTGAGATTTATTTTCAAAATTCATGTTTGGCCATATATTTTGCTCATATTTTGGCCAAATCCCAAATCAAAAATTTCAAATTTCAAAATCAGGTATTGAGCTGAATTTGGGCCAAAATTCCAAAACTTGGGAATTATATACATATTTTTTCAAAATAAAGTTGAAAAATATGTTTTGAAAACGTATGTCCAAAGACATTTCATCTTCAAACCAAACTTCACCAAAATTAAATTTTTTAAAAATAAATTTGAGATATATGGCCAAACGCTAGCTAGATATATCGAAACTGATTATAGCGTAGCTGCATCAAATGTGGTATGGAAAGTCACTCGTAGATATGAAAAGGAGGAGAATTTAGTCAATTCCAAATAAAGCGGAATTAGATATAAATTCAGATCCTTATTGTAATAGGTAGAAAATACAATCAATACGTGTAAATTGTAATGGATGAACGTGATATTAGGGGAACAATTATGAGTAAATTTACTATTTAAACCCCTTTTTTCTTAAAATTATTAGCGTAAAATGACGTATGGTAGCCACTAAATAAGGTGGTGTTTATTTTTTATCCACCAATTCTAATACTGAGCACAAATAATCACTACTCTATTAAAATTAATATGAAAAGATGTTTTTACCCTTCCTTCTATTTCTTTTATTCCCAAACCCTTCCTTTATATGCTTCAAAGCCAAAATTTCGCTCCCTTTGTATCAGTCTCATTCCTTGCAAGCGAATCATTGTTCGATTTTTTTCATGCCCAGCGATTCTCTGCGTGTATTTTATTGCATTTAATCTCTTCTCCTTGTCATCTTCTCATCATCGAGCCAACGAACTGGTATATTTTTTATTTTGCTTTTACGCATTTTTTCTTTTTGTATAATTTTAATGGCGATCAATGCTGTGTTTGGCATCAAGTATGTGTGAAATTTCAAAAATATTGAATATAACTTGATTCAGTGTGGAATAAGGATCGGATTTTTTTGTTAGGAAGTTATTAAGAGTTTTTTTGTATTGAAATGTGTTTGTGGTTCAATCAATATATTTGATTATGTAAGGATATTGCATCACAATAGTTGTATGAATTCATAAGCTAACTGTGTTTATGAATTTTTAGTTAACTGTGCTTCTATAAAAGTTAAGGACCAAGTGTCCTTAACTTTTGACCTTGGAAGTCGAAGTTCAGGACCATGTGTCCTTAACTTTTGAACTCGAAAGTTGAAGTTCAAGACCAAGTGTCCTTAACTTTTGGACTTGGAACTCAAACTTCGGGACCAAGTATCCTTAACTTTTTAACTTGGAACTTTAAGTTAAGGACCAAGTGTCCTTAACTTTTGAACTTTCAAGTTGAAGTTCAGGACCAAGTGTCCTTAACTTTTGAACTTGTAAGTCTTAACTTTAAGATGCATTTTACTTAGGTCCTGGATTTTAGTCCTAATTTTTATGTTGTTTTTCCTTCTTTGTAGTGTGTTAATGGAAGGAGATCGTGTTTTCGAGTTTGATGTTTGGCATAATTCGAATAGCTATTGGAAAGAAGATTTACAGTATAAGAAAACTATAAAAAGTTTCTTGTCGAATAGGCAATAGAAGAAGTTGAGGGAGGTATTTTCGGAAACTTTTCCGATTACAAAGTGTGAAGTTCTGTTTTAAACTTATTCATTATGTGTTGCTTTCAGAAATTATAAGCAATGACCCTAATTCAATGATATTCAAGGTTTTTGACCATGAAGTACAATTTACATGTGATGTATTTCATAGAATTACCAGTTTAAAATGTTCTTCTTCAGTGGACTTCACAGTTTTGCGTGAAAAAGAGAATAGGCTTTCAAAAGTCTACTTCCCTAGAAAAGATAGAATTGAGTTAGGCAATTTGTTTAATTTCTTACTAGTTACCCAGATGGTACAACTTCATCATTTATAGGTAGCGATGATGATGCAATAAAGTTGGAAATAATTTATTTTGTTGAATCTGTTTTGATGGGGAAGCGGAAGAATCGGAATGTGTCCGAACAGCTAATGAAAATTGTAGATGACAATGAACTATGCTCTTCTTTCAACTGGGGCTCTCTTTGTTATAAAATATTAGTAAAATCATTGAAGAGTTGTTTGAAGCCCAATGAGAATGAGAAAGAGAAAGAGAATGACAGGGACAATTATACTATACTTGGCTTCCCTTTTATCTTTTGTGTTTGGATTATGGAAGTATTCCTATTTTTCAGGAAAAATAATTTGTGAACTTCAGAGAATGTGGGTATCCTCGGATGTTATGTTATTCAGATATGAAATCTCCACAATATGATTCTCTGTGTAAAAAATACTTCCATAATAAAAATGTAAGTTAATCTGATTACTAGCTATTTCTTTTGTTTGTGTTTTAGTTCTGAATACTTATATTTTTTTTTCTTATATAATAGTTGTATAAGTTGATCGAGGTGGCACCATTTATTCCTATTGAAGAAGATGCAAAGCCTGTTAGTGTGCATGAGCCATTGTCTCAAGATCAAAGTTCAATGCCTTCTTCCACATAATGTGATGAAGCCCTGCTTAATGAAATTATTAAAGTAGGTTTTTAGTCTTTGAATAGCATTAGTTTTTTATTTGATTATTTTTTCTTAAGAGACTTTTTTATTTTTATGGGTTTTGATTTAGAGATTATCGGAGAAGTTTAAAAAGAATATGCAAGCAGAAGTTACTAGAACAAATAAAAAAAAAGGTGTATCAGAAAAAAAAAAAAGATTCGAAATGACATCAAGGTAATCTCATTTATTTCAGCGCTTGTAATTCCAAGTTAAGGAACCATGTCCTTAACTTTTGAGCTTGAAACTTGAAGCTCAGGACCAAGTGTCCTTAACTTTTGAAATTGGAACTCAAAGTTAAAGATCAAGTGTCCTTAACTTTTGAACATGCAACTTGAAGTGTAGGACTACCTGTCCTTAACTTTTTAATTTAATTTCTTTTACAGGATTTAAAGAAAGACCTAGGATCAAAGATTGATACTTTGTTGAAGATTCTTGTCAAACATGATGAAAGGAACATAGAGAGAGAATCTATTGTTCCGAGTAGTAAAGATGCAGTTGATGATCATCGTGATGGTACAGAACCTACTGTTCCAATTAACAAAGATGCAGGTGATAGTCAATGTAAAGATACAGTTGTGCATGCAGAAGATCATTATGAAAGTGATTATAGAGATGCGCATCTAGAAAATAAAACTGATATTGGCACTGAAATTGGGAAAGGTTAGATATAAATTTGTTGTCATTGAAGTTTATATTCAATAGCGTAATATATATAAACTTTTTGTGATTACAAATATATGTAGAATCTAATGATGGAGTTGAAGTTCAAGATGGAGTGGAAATTCAAGATGTAGTAGAATTTAAAAACCAGGGAAATCCAAAAGAGACAGGAGTATCAGAAACAATTTATAAATGTGGGGTGCAATCTCAGGATTTAGAAAATACATTGGGAACAAGTATAAGTGAGATTGTATGCAAATGTGTTGAAGGAACATATAATCTCTCTACACCTCTCTCACTTAAAGAGAAATTTGGAATTCAAAATGATGTCAATCAAGGTTAGATGGAATTTTCATGATATGTTGAATGTTAGTTTTAGTAAACTATTAGTAAAGGGAATTAACTATAAATATTACAGAATCTTTTGAAGCTACAAGGGAAGAAGATAGAGTGGAATATCAAGAGAGAAGTGGAGGATAATCTCAATACCTAGAAAATACCCAAGGAACAAGCATAAGTGAGATTATTTGCAAATGTATAGAAGGAACATATGATCTCTCGATACCTCGCTCTCTTACCGACAATATTGAAAGACAAGAAAATGTTACTGAAGATAATGATTTAATTGGCATGATCTTGATAGTTACAAAAGGTTAGACGGAGTTTTTTTTAATTTTATACATGTTTATTTTAATCAAAGATTAGTAACAAGAACTAATTGTGTTAGCTCTTGTAAATATTTGGCAAAATCTTGTGAACTTGCAATCGAAGATCATGGAGAATAGTTGCAAGATAAAGAAAATGCATAGTTGCAAGATGAAGAAAATGCAACCAATATATCAGGTCAATTGTCTGTTGAAGAAGTACAAGAAGGCAGGGTAGACAACACAGGTATTGATTGTTCTTAAATATTATATCCATAATTGAAATTGCCAGTACATTTCAAAAATTATGTCCTTAGTTTTTGTCTCTTCATTTGACAACGTTCTAGAATTGACGACTTGTAGCAAACTAATGTATACAATGGTATCTGTAGAGCAAAAAAAAATGAAGCCTTTAACCGTTATACTAGGAAAAGGAAGAGAGATAGTATTGGCTATTATGATCCATCGTTTTTTATTCTTATTCCTACTCCTCCAACTACAAAAATGAGCAATGATGAGTGTTTGTATATGGAGGTTAAAGGAAATGTTGAATAAGATCTTGGTCGAGGGAAAGGGAATAAGAAGCTTAGTTGGAAATTCAAATCTCCTTTTGAACAGGAAAGAAAAACAGGAACATCGATGGCGCACAATGCAAATACTCCCAAGAAAACGGGTTGGATAAAATCAAAATATACTCGTACATATATTTTTCATTATGCCAAAGATGATGTAAACTTATTTATTGGGTGGTTGGGCAAGGATAAAAGGAAAGGTCGCAAAAAAACGTAAGCCCCTAAATGTATTTCATTATTTGTTAATTGCTTAAATTCGTGTCATGAACTTGTAATTTTAAATTCCTAAAGTTAAGTGTCCTTAACTTTTGAGATTGCACGTCTAAGTTCAGGACCAAGTGTCCTTAACTTTTGAACTTGTCAAACCGATGTGTCCTTAAGTTTTGAACTTGAAACTTGACGTTCAGAACCTATTGTACTTAACTTTTGAACTTGGAACTCAAAGTTCATGACCTATTGTCCTTAACTTTTGAACTTTTTAGCCTAAGTTTAGGAGTAGATGTCCTTAATTAGGAAATGAGGACTAACTTCTAACTATGATATTTTTAAAAATTTCAGGGGAGAAACTGACATATATGCTGACAATAATGGTGTGAGAAAAAATCCATATAAATTGTACCATCAAAAAATCAGTAGTAAAATGTTCTTCCTTGAGCTTTCAAATAGTAGATTTGTACTTGATGATAAGGTTTGATAACTCGCAAGGCATTTATTTTCTTTATTCTTAATTTATTATTTTTTAATTATTTATGACTGATGGATTTGTTTTATTTTTTTTGCTTTTTATGAAGCATATTGACATTGCTTTGTATTATTTGATAAAGAAGGAATGCTACCACCCTCGTGCCCATCCTTTTCGTTGCACAACTACAGATGTACTTTTTGATAACTATATGGTTGTTGTGTATAAGGATTTCAATGAAGATGCTACAAATGAGTTTTGGTGTGGTGATAATCAATTGTTTCTGATACCATATGTGTGGGGTGACAGTCGTAGATGTGGAATTGCTTGGACTGAGGTTGACAAAATCTTTTTTCCATGTCGGCTTCCTTCAAAAGATAACGATGTCGTGACACATTTTCTTTTAGGGGGATTGGACATGAATGAGAAAAAGATTGATGTGTATGATTCCATATATAGTGATCCATATGAGGAAGGAAAGAATCACATTGAAATGTATGCACGCATGATCCCCCACTTGCTAAAGTTCTCACAGTTTGAGAAAAATCACAAGTCTTTTGGAAATGCATTCGACAAATTTGATATTCAGTGGCAAAGATCACCACACCAAACTGGATCGTACGTGTTGTCATCTGCTATATAATTTATATGTACTTTAGATTTATTTTATTAAAGATATTATTTACTTGACTCCATATCTTACATTTTTCTTAGGAATGATTGTGGTGCATTCCTAATCAAGTATGTGGAGTCGTTAATGATGGGAAAGGATGTGTAAAAATTCCAATATGAAGACATAACAAACTTTAGAAAAGAACTTGCAGCAAATATTTGGGCACATGGAGAGTGGAAAAGAAATTCTGGTTATGATACACCACCAGAAAATATTGGCGACGAATATGATAGTGAAAATGAAACTTGTTGCCCAAAGGAGCTGTAGTTTAGTTGTAAAGAAAGTTAGTTGTTGTTGATGTTTTGTGTAAAATTGCTGTAAATAAGTCACTTTTATTTTATTTGCATAGCATAATTTTTTGTCACAGCTATGCCAAATTACAGTTTTAGAAGTAATATGAAGGCATCATGTTATTAATTTCTTTGTTTCTGTCAAGTATTGATTTGTCCATTTGCAATCCCTAAATTAAGTGTATTGAGCTTCCAAGTATGAAGGACCAAGTGTCCTTAACTTTTAAACTTGAAAATCAAAGTTCAAGACCAGATGTCCTTAACTTTGAACTTGAAAATTGAAGTTCAGGACCATATATCCTTAACTTTTGAACTTAAAACTTGAAGTTCAGGACCAAGTGTCCTTAACTTTTGAACTTGGAACTTGAAGTTTAGGACCAAGTGTCCTTAACTTTTGAACTTGGAATTCAAAGTTAAGGACCAAGTGTCCTTAACTTTTGAACTTGGAACTTGAAGTTCAGGACCAAGTGTCCTTAACTTTTGAACTTGGAATTCAAAGTTAAGGACCAAATGTCCTTAACTTTTGGACTTGGAACTCTATGTTAAGGGTTGTCTGTCATTAACCTTTGAAATTGGAACTCAAAAGCAATAAAAAGCATGTAAGCTCAAAGAAACTTTGAATATTCAGGACATCTGCTCAAATAAAAACAATCTAAATGAATCCAATTTATAGCAAAAACGTAAAAGAGTAGATAAAAATAAGTGTATATATCTATTATTCTCTATGCTTCCTTGAAAATGGATGGACTGCCGGAGAATATATACAAGCTGTTCTATTATGACCAATTTTTCTGCAAGATTTGAATGTTATTTTTGATTACTCGGTAGCTGGAATATGCTTTTCTTCTACCTTCCACCTGGTGGCACTTTGAAATCTGGAGGTTTAATAATTTGTGACTTAACACTCTCTGGTACAATCCAAGAATCAGTATGCCCTATAGGATGTATTTGTCTTTCATATGTTTTCAACCAAGATTCCTTTAAGTACCAGTGCGAGCAAAAGTTGGACTTCTTGATGTTTCTCTTCTCAATAGCTGCAATTGCATGTATGCATGGTAATTCATCAAATTGAAACTGAAAACAATCACATGTACTTTTGTTTAAGTCCACCAAGAAAGTAATTCCTTCTTTCTCTACTCTAGAACGCCATGCATCAACAGGGAAGACCTTCAATGTTGAAAAATTATAAGTTAGTACATTATGTTAAATTATCATTAAAATAATAATCTAAACAAAAAACATAATACTTACATTCAAAGTAAATGCTAAATCTATCTTTTTCTTCAATTCCTCTTCTACCCAATAAGAAACGTCATAAAAAGTTCCTTCTGCTTCATTTCTTCTTTCATAAAACCAACGTTGTAACTTCACTTGGATGAAATCCATCATTTTTAATATAGGCAGCTCCCTTGCTTCTAATAGCATAGAATTCATTGACTCAACTATGTTTATTGTGAGCATGTTATATCTTCGTCGTGGACTACAAGAACGTGCCCACCTTTCCGGTGGTTCTTCCATTAAGTAGTCATAAGTCTTCTTATATACTTTTGCTATATCTGACATGTATAGATTAATTTCTTTGCGCATGTATACTCTTGCAGCACTTTGCTAAGTTTTATGACCTCACTTTTCACTTTCCTTCGCTTTAGATTCTGCTCCAAATGATAGATACAAATCCCATGATGGCTTTCAAGATATACCTTTGCAATGCTATATGCAATAGCTTGATGCATGTCTGATAAAAAAAATTAAATTCTCACGGCTCCCAATTGCATTGCGAAGCTCACTAAAGTACCACGCATAGGAATTTTTATTTTCACACTTTGCAATTCCAAAGGCTAGTGGGAAAATTTGGTTATTTGCATCTTTGAAACTGAAATCATTAAAACACCACGAATACTTTGATTTCAAAAAGCTTCATCAACAGCAATCACAAGTCTACATTCCAACGAGTTATTGATGATCCATATGCATAAAACAAAAAAAGAAACCTAAAAATATAATATAACAGAAGGTTAACAAAAGTTAAGGACACGTAGTCCTTAGCTTAGACTAACAAGGTCAAAAGTTAAGGACAATTAGCCCTGAACTTCAAGTTACAAGCCCAAAAGTTTAGGACAGGTAGTCCTGATGTTAGACTTCCAAGGTCAAAAGTTAAGGACAATTAGCACTGAACTTCCAGTTACAAGCCCAAAAGTTTAGGACAGGTAGTCCTGATGTTAGACTTCCAAGGTCAAAAGTTAAGGACAATTAGCACTGAACTTCCAGTTACAAGCCCAAAAGTTTAGGACAGGTAGTCCTGATGTTAGACTTCCAAGGTCAAAAGTTAAGGACAATTAGCACTGAACTTCCAGTTACAAGCCCAAAAGTTTAGGACAGGTAGTCCTGATGTTAGACTTCCAAGGTCAAAAGTTAAGGACAACATATCCTAAAGTTTATAAAACAGACTAATAATCTTTTTTTTATTGTTTACTTGTTTTTGTCGTCTATCTTTATGTTAGTATATGTTTCCCGACTTTTACTTTTCATCATATACAAGTATGAAGACAATAATTCATAATTCTCTTCAGGAGTTCCTCTAATTAAAGCTGAAGCACGTTGAATAGCACGCCACGCCTTGTGATACCCAATATCTAGTCCATGCAATTTTTGCATTTTTGCCATGACCTTGGGTCTCGAAGAGTGTCAATAATGTAACCACTAATAAAATTTGAAGTTGCATGCCTTTGATCAGCTTTCATAGTGTTAACTAAGCAGTCATGATTTTTCTCAATCTTTACTATCTTGAACAGTGTTGAATCTTTAACTCTGAAAGCACGCGCACACCACCCACACCTATCATCATTGCATTTTAACAAATATCTTGTTGAGCTTGATCTAACAACCTTGAATTCAAAATTTCCTTTAATTTCTATATTTGAAAAATAGTTAATTATACTCTTCTTTTTGTCAAATATTGATCGCACTTTTATTTTATCCAACGAAGCATTTTTTCTTAATATTGTAGTTGGGGATTCTTTTTGTTTCGCATTTGAGCTTCGTCTAGTTAGTTGAGTAGAGGTTTTTTCATCAACTTCTTCTATTTTACAAGTGCACTCTCTAAGACTTGAATACCCAAAGTTTGTTCGTTGTCAATCTCTATAATGCTTTGTCCTTCCACTTGAATAGAATTAAATATTTGAAGCACCTCTTCAGTTATTGGTTTAGCTTCAACCATATCTATTTCCATTATCTGTTGGCATTTGTTTTGATTGCCATGTTAATTTTCTCTGTTGACATGTTCAAAGGTGCTTGTAGATCCAAAATTTCTTTCCGAAACATCAATAATGAAACGACAACCCTTGAAGAGTGAATGACTTTTTAGTAACTCTATACATGTGTGAAGATCTAAATCTTTAGATACAATCATTCCCTTGCCTTTTCCCGGGTTGATATCAAACCATATTATTGCTTCAAACTTGTCTATATCCAATTCAATAACTTCAAAAACCTATTTAATGAAATCCTCAAATTGAATTGCCTCAGGTACTAGAACAAGATTTGTTCTATGATCAAGATATTTATAGTTTTCAGTCCATCTGCCATTAAATGCAACTATAATACATATTGTTTCCATCCTGCAAGTCAAGAGAATGGGAAATTCAGGAAATATTTATAGAGCAATCCTTGTACAAATTAAGGATAGGAACTGTAAGTTCAGGACCAAGTTAAGGACCAAGTATCCTTAACTTTTGAACTTGGAAATCAAATTTAAAGACCAAGTGTCCTTAACTTTTGAACTTGGAACTTGAAGTTCAGGATCATGAATCCTTAACTTTTGAACTTGGAACTCAAACTTCAGGACCAAATGTCCATAACTTTTGACCTTGCTAGTCTAACTTCAGGACCATATGTCCTTAACTTTTGAACTTGGAACTCAAACTTCAGGACCAAGTGTCCTTATCTTTTGAACTTTGTAACTATAAGTTAAGGACAAAGTTTCCTTAAGTTTTGAACTTAAGACTCTAAGTTAAGAACCAAGTGTCCTTAAATTTTTCAAAACAATTTGCAAAACTAGGACATTATGTCCTTAATATTCAAAACAACAACAAAAACGTTAAGGACATTGTGTCCTTAACTTTTTCAATACAATTTGCAAAATTAGGATATTATGTCCTTAATATTCACAACAACAGCAAAAACGTTAAGGACATTGTGTCCTTAACTTTTTCAATACAATTTGCAAAATCAGGACACCAAATCCTTTACGTTATCAATCCAGAAAAGCAACAAAAAAAATCAAATTCCTAGCATCAAATTTCTAGTAACGAAATAATAATCAACAGAAACACACAAAAGCATAACTTACTATAATTTTATGTCGATTTTTGGACGAGAAAGTTGAATTCTATAGTTTGAAATTGGAAGAGAAGCTTCTGCAATTTTGGACGATCACAGTCGTTACTGCTGCTTCAGAAGGTAGTTACGTGCTGCTACTGCTGATCGTTAATAAGGAGCAGGGCATTGGTATAAGCTTATAACAGAAGGGTATTTTTGTCCAGACAAGTAAAATTTTATTAAAGCAGTGGCTAAAGGCTAATGACATTTAAAACGGTGGCTTAAAATAAAGACATGTGCTATTAATGGCTATCTGTGCACATCGGGCATATTATTCCCGTAAATCGTAATCATAGCATTGTATTTCTGTAATGACCCGACCGGTCATTTTGAGCTCTAGCGCGTCGTTCAGCGGTCTGAGGCCATGAGCAGCTTCATTTCAGGTATATCGACTTGTGTGTATGGTTGGAATTGAAATTCAGGAAGATCGGAGTTAAATTTAAATGAAAATTCTCATTTTAGAAGCCTTAAGTTGGAGAAAATGGCTAAGATTGAAATTTTGAGTAAACGACCACGAAAACAAGATCTGAAGGTTCCAGTAGGTTCGTATGATGATTTCAGACTTGGGCATATGCCCGGATCGGGTTTTGGATAACCAGGGAGTGTTTTGGTGCCTATTTGAGGAAGTTAGCATTTTAGAAGAAATTTCATAAGTTTGGTTTGAAGTGCATTTTAGTGTTATCGATGTCTGTTTGGAATTCAAAGTCTAGGAGTAGCTCCGTATGGTGATTTTGGAGTTGGGAGCACGATCGAAAGTGAATTCGGAGGTCCGTAGGTCATTTTGAAGCCATTTGGCTAAAGATAGAAAATTTGAAGGTTTTTGAGAAGTTTGATTGAAAGTGGACTTTTTGATATCAGGGTCGGAATCGAATTCCGAAAGCAGGAGTAGGTCCGTAATGTCAAATATGACTTGTGTGCAAAATTTGAGGTCAATCGGACGTGATTTGATAGGTTTAAACATCGGAAGTAGAAGTTTGAAATTTTGAAGTTCATAAAGCTTGAATTGGGGTGTAATTCATGGTTTTAGCATTGTTTGATATGATTTGAGGCCTCGAGCAAGTCCGTAATGTGTTTTGAGATTGGTTGGAGGTTTGGTTGAGGTCCCGGGGGCCTCGGGTGGATTCCGGATGGTTAACGGATCAAATTTGAAAGTTGAAGAATGGCTGAAGGGTCTGGTTGCTGGTATTTCTGCTTCTGCGGAAATGGAACCGTAGAAGCGGCCCCACAGAAGCGAGGAAGGAACCGCAGAAGCGGTTGGGAGTGAAGGGAGCAGGGACCGCATATGCGGTCAGGAATCCGCAGAAGCAGAGTCGCAGAAGCGGACAGGAAGATCACAGATGCGGATTTTGGTGAGGAAAGCTGGGACCGCAGATGCGGTCACGGAGCCGCAGATGGGGGACCGCACCTGTGGAAAACTAAGCGCAGAAGTGGCGTTTTGACCGCATAAGCGGAAATAATTCCGCAGAAGCGGAAATCATTGGAGGCAGAAGACTTGTTTTAAATCGGGGTTTTGGTTCATTTCACCCATTTTCTCTTGGCATGGGGCGATTTTTGGAGAGCTTCAAAGGGGGATTTCGTCATCTATGTTAAGTTTTGGAGCATTGTGCGTTGGTGCAAGTCTTCAGAGGAATGTAGAATGCCGGTTATGAGTCTTCGGAGCGAGGCGAGTCTCCTTTCTAACCTTGTAAGAGGTAATTGTCCCCATAGGTGAAATAATTGATTATATGCTCCTAATTGCGGGGGCTACATACGCACGAGGTGACGAGAGTCCGTGCGTAGCTACTATTATGCTATTGTTCAGGTAGTTAGGACCCAAAAACATGTTATACTTGGA
>MU676203.1:0-71362 GCA_026770625.1 Nicotiana glauca
TTCACAGTGGTGACATGGAACAGATGTAAAAATTCAGCATCTATTAAAATAAGCATATGCTTAAACTGATATATTCAGAAGTTCCAAAAACCAACTGTATAAAGGCTAGATGTAGATATGAACCTATCCCATATTTCAAAATCAACAATGGAAATCTGAGACACCAAATTTGCATACCCCAGCCATATTGAAATTAATTTAGTCTAGAGTTATTCTATTGATATCTTTATAACTGCAGATTTGAAGCACAACTGGGCTTACTTAAAGCAATACTGGAATGAGAACTAAATTTACATTATACCATACTAATATCACAAGCATCAAACTAACTAGAGAACTCACCCATTCACTAGAATAAANTATCTATACTATATATATAACTGTAACATGTGAGAGATCAGGGATTGAGAATTTGACTCCTTTTCATTTTAAATATGTGGAGTTACATCAGGATAAGTTCAAATAGTGTACCTGGAATTAAAAATGCAAAGAAAAGGGATAAGAAGCTCAGTCCTAATAGCAGCTACAGCAATCGGCACTGAAATTCTTTGAACTAGAAAGTCCTTATGCAACTGAATGAAACAATACATTTTGATGATTTCTACAGATTTTACTCTTCTCTGTATTTGAAATGAATCAACTTGAGTTCGAATAGCAGATAAGATTTTTTTTAACCTTTCCAAAATCTCCCTTGTATATTAGTTCTGAGCTTTTATTTAATAGTAATGCTATTTTCAGAAACTATTTTCCTCACCCTCTTTCGAATTTGTTCTTTCAAAAGTTTTTCCCAGTGCCTTTGACAGGCATTCTGCATGCCAATATATAGGCAACCCCTGAGGGCTCCTCTCTATTTTAAAATTATTTTTAAGTCCCCCTGTTAATTTCCAATCCAATCCCTTCTTGGTAAATTTTAAATTCACATAAGTCCCTTATTTTTACCGTTTGTTATAACTAGCTATTTTAGAATAATCCATGCCCCTACTAATTCCTTTAATACCCCTTCCCTGCCTTTACAATTACCACTGGTTCATTAAACATACCATTTCTTATTCCCACCTTACCCTTATGATGTCCTACAATTTACTGATAATTGAACACTGATAATTTCCCTCTAAATCAAAATTTAAACTATTCTATACTTTCAGCTATAACCAAACGACATAAAAGTCTCAAACCACAACCAATCAAACTTCAGTTTAAACACTAACTGCACTTAAGCTAAAGCTAATGAATATGCTAGTATAATTATACTTCCAACACTGGTTTAATTTAAAAAAATAATAAAAATTTATTGACCTTAAAGAAGGGAGATGAAGCAGAGAATAACAAAGAAAATAAAAACAGATAATTTGTAAAAATTAGTCAAGAGGTTCTTACCGCTTTTTTATGGCCTTGAATTGCATCTTTTAATGGAATCCAGGAGATTCTTGATCCGAAACATACCTAGCCGTGTGTTTTCCGGAGGAACACACGCGGCTAAGTATGCTTGGATCAGGAATCCCAAAGATTGGAAAAAGTTTTTTGGACAGAAATTTTGAACTTATATTCGAGTGGTTCTGGCTATATTTGAGCCAAGAAACCACTATATATAGGTAGAGGAGGGCTAGGTGAGTCTATGGTGTTATTTTGGTTGAGTTTGGCTTACTTTGTGTTCGCCGGAGTAGGGTTCCGGCGACACTAAACGAAAGATTCGAGAAGATGGGGACATATTCGAGGGGAACGGTTTGTAGGAGTGGAAAGGGGAAGGTGAGGGCTTTCTACGGTGTTAATTGGGAGGCTGTTGGCATAAGTATCGATTCCCGCCGGCGAGACAGTCCGGCGAGGCTCTGTACGAGGAAGACGAAGAGATTCAAGTGTTTTGTCTTCTGAACCTTTAGATACACATACTATATACATGTATTGTATCTCTTATTTCCTCAACCGTTGGATTATAAGATTTAGACGGTCGAGATTAAGTGCCATATAACGACGTCGTTTTAATTAAATTACGTTCAGCCTCGTCCGTTTGATCAAGTGAGACGGACGGCTATGATCAACTGACTCTAAACGACGTCGTTTTATTTAATTAAGGGACGTTCCATCTGATCCGTTAGATGGTTGAATCAATGGTCCAGATCCACCAAGCCTAAACGGTGTCGTTTTGTTTCAGGTCTGGTCGGACTGGGTAACCATTTTGGGCCTGGTCCAAATTTGGTATATATATATATATATATCAGATTTTGGCCCAAATTAAGTAAATATGTATTTTTTAGTTTTTCTTTTGTTTTGTATATTTTGTTATTATTATTATTTTTTTTGATTTTGTATTTATCTCCAAAAAGTATTTATTTTATTATTTTCAGATGTATTTTATTTTTATTTTATTCTACCATTATATTATTATATTTTTTATTTAATTTTCCTAGTATTTGTTCTACCATTTTGACATTTTCCTAGTTGATTCCTTTTTTATTTATTGTTCATCTAATTTACCAATATTGGTATCTCACATGAGCCTCAAATTGTTGTAACAAAAATTTATTTATTTTGATTTTGGAATTCTTTTACTTGGGGTAAAAATCATGTGCTCACAACCATAAAGGAGTTAAGAATCCTCACCCAAAAGCTTTCTCTGAAAATCCTTCAAATAATCGCCCAATCCGAGCTCCCAATGTCCCAAAATTTAAAATGCGATCAAACCCTCGAAATTTCTCCTTTTATGCACAGCGATTTCGCTTATGCGAGGGGATAACCACATCTGCAAAAAAACCACCACAAGTGCGAACTTTACTTAAGTCCTCAAGGCCCGCTTCTGCGAACAAGGGGCACTTCTGTGCGCCCGTTTCTGCGCTCCTCTACCGCTCATGCAAGTCCGCTTCTGCAGAACACTGGCCTGTCCTGCAGTCCTAGCTGGTAGGCCCAAAATCGCTTTTGTGGCCCAATGGTCGCTTCTACGGTGCCACACCTACGGTCCAAAGCACGCATATGTGATTATACCAGGTGTATCAAGCTTCAACAATTCCAACACAACTCCAAATGATCCGTTAACCATCCAAAAACAACACGAGGCCCCCGGGACCTAAACCAAATTTACCAATAAGTCCTAAAACACCATACAAACCTAGTCGAGCCCTCAAATAACATCACACAATGATAAAATAATGAAGCACCCTCCAATTCAAACTTAAAGAACTTGAAACTTCAAATTTCTACAACCGATGCCGAAACCTATCAAACCATGTTCGGTTGACCCAAATTTTGCACATAGGTCTTATTCAACATTAGGGACCTACTCAAACTACCAAAATTGAAATTCGAACCCGGTATCAAAAAGTCCACTACTAATCAAAATCTCCAAAAATTTGACTTCCACCATTTAAAACCTAAATCAACTACAGGTCTCCAAAACACAATCCTGACACACCTCTAAGTCAAAAATCATCCTACGCAGCTAACAGAATTGACGAAACTCCATTCTGAAGTTGTCTTCATACAGTTCCGTCTATGGTCCAAATCCTAAGACTTAAGCTTCCGTTTAGGGATTAAGTGCCCCAAAACACTCCATAAACTAAAATAAAACCTCCCGAAAAGTCACATAATCTGAAAGAGATATGGGGAAAGTAGTAAATAGGAATCAGGGCTAATACTCTCAAAACTACTGGCCGGGTTGTTAAATCCTCCCCTTATTAAAATAATTGTTTGTTCTCGAATGATCATAGAGACATACCTGAAGTGGTGAAAAGATGAGGATAATGGATACGTATATCCTGCTCGGTATCCCAAGTCGCTTGCTCGACTGGCTAACCCTTCCATTGAACCTTCACTAAGACATTGTACTTTGACCAAAACTTTCGAACATGCCTGTCCAAAATAGTCATTGGCTCCTCAATATAGGATAGATCCGTGTCCAACTGGACTGAGTTGAAATCCAACACATGAGATGGATCATCGCGATACTTTTGGAGCATAAAAGAATGGAATACTGGATGGACTCCTACTAGACTAGGAGATAAGTAAAGCTCATAAGAAACTTCCTCAACTAGCCGCAACACCTCACATGGACCAATGAAACTTGGGCTCAATTTGCCCTTATTTCCAACCCTCATAACACCCTTCATAGGTGAAACCTAGATCAAGACCCGCTCTCCAACCATGAATGCAATATCATGAACCTTTCGATCCGCATAACTCTTCTATCAGGACTGGGCTGTGCGAAGTCTATCCCGAATCACCTTAAACTTCTCCAAGGCATCCTGAACCAAGTCCGTACCCAATAATCTGGCCTCGCCTAGCTCAAACCAACCCACCGAGGACCACATTTCCTACCATACAGAGCCTTATATGATGCCATCTGAATGCTTGACTGATAACTGTTATTGTAGGAAAACTCCACAAGTGGCAAAAACTGATCCTAAGAACCTCCAAACTCCATCACATACGCGGGGAGCATATCCTCTAGAATTTTAATAGTGCGCTCGAATTGTCCATCCGTCTGAGGGTGAAATGTTATGCTCAAATCCATCCGAGTACCTAACTCCTACTGTACGGTCCTCCAGACCGTGATGTAAACTGCGCACTCCGGTCAGAGATGTTGAATACTAGCACATCATGAAGCCTCTGGACGCCTAGGAAATCACCCTACGATCCTGTATCAACTTCGTGCTAAGACCAATCTCCAACACATCACAATAAACAGTATAAGACCCCGAACTTGTAGGAAATACCAATATTAGGCAGTAGTCAAAGCTGTCTTGAGCTTTTGGAAGCTTACCTCACACTCATCTATCCACTTGAATGGAGTACCCTTTTGGGTCAGCCAGGTCATCGGTGCTGCAATAGATGAGAATCCCTCAAAAAATCGACGGTAATACCTCGCAAAGCCAAGAAAGCTCCGGATCTCCATAGATGAGGACGGTTTGGGCCAACTCTGCACTTTTTCCACCTCGAATGGATCCACCTTGATCCCTTCACTCGACACCATGTGACCCAAAAATGCCGCTTAATCCAGCTAGAACTCACATTTTGAGAACTTTGCATATAACTTCTTTTTTATCAAGGTCTAAAGCACAGTACTCAGGTGTTGCTCATGATTCTCCTGACTCCAAGAGTACACCAGAATGTCATTAATAGACATAATGATGAATGAATCAAGATAAGGCTGAAATACATTATTCATCAAATGCATAAATGATGCTGGGGTGTTGGTTAACCTAAATGACATCACAAGGAGCTGGTAATGACCATACCGAGTCCTGAAAGAAATCTTCGGGATATTTGGCTCCCAAATCTTTAATTGATGATAGCCTGAATGCAAGTCAATTTTGAAAAACACTCTGGTACCCTGTAACTGATCAAATAGGTCAGCAATACGAGGCAAATGGTACTTGTTCTTCAATGTAACTTTGTTCAACTGGCGATAATCAATGCACATTCGCATAGAACCATCCTTTTTCTTCACAAACAAGATAGGAATACCCTAGGTGACACACTATGCTGAATGAAGCCCTTATCAAGATATTCCTATAATTTTTCCTTCAACTCCTTCAACTTAGGAGGAGCCATATGATAGGGATGAATAGAGATAGGCTGAGTGCCCGACAACAAATCAATACCATCGAAAGATCAGCTGGAAACACATCTTGAAAGTCCCTTACTACTGGAACTGACTCAGTTGTACGAGTATCAATACTGATATCTCTCACATATGCTATAGACGTATCAAACCCCATTTCAACCATTCATTGAGCTTTAATAAATGAAAAAACTATGTTGGGAGTGTAATCTAAGGTACCCCTCCACTCTAGGGGTGTTCAAAATCAAATCGAAATCCAAGTTTAATGGCTTAACTGTATCGGGCTAATGGTTTAATGGATGGGGAAAAGATGGAAATTTTTTAATCAACGCCTTATCGGTTTGGGGGAGAATTATTTAATTTTCTTAACGGATAATCCATTAATCAAAAACCCTTCTTTGACAACACTACAGTAGTTATGAAACCTAATTTACAAAACCGGTGCAGTTACATATTTTTTCCTTCTATTAAAACAAATTGATCGGACAAAAGCTTGTTCGGGAACAACTAGCTAACAGTGAACTCCTAGATACTTCACCCAAAGCAGAAGAATAAAACAAATAATCAATAGAAAGGAACCATATGCTCACTCTCACGGACAGTAGACTATCTGGAAGCCTCGAGGAACGAATTTGAGCAAGTTCACTAATTTCAGTCATTTTCCTAATTTTGGATTTCTCCAGCTCATCAGAAACCCTGGAACGGCCAATTGGAAATCTTTCACATAGACTAAGGTCAATGTTCATAATCATAAATAAGATTCTAGATAGATGATTTACCCACCACGGTATCTCTTCTGCTTCATCTTTCTTAGTATGTTGACCACCTATTTAAACATATAGAGACTAAATTTTATTTTATTTTGATTTAATTAGGCAGATAAATCGCCCGATAACAGCCCCATAATAGCTAACCGATGTCAACCGTCCGATATCTTAATGAGTGGCTAGCGAATTAATACATTTAAAAAATGAAACCGATAAGCCAAACAATTAAGAGTAAATAACCGCCCCATCCGCCCGATAAGCAGCCCTACTCCCCTCTAATCACGAAAAACCTGGGATAGCCAGCGTCACAGTTTTGGTGTGACAATCAAGAATAGCATAATGAGTCGACAACCAATCTATGCCAAAAATATCATCAAAGTCTACCATGCTGAGCAATAATAAATCAGGTCTGGTCTCAAGACCACTAAGAGCAATTAAACATGACCGACACATGCAGCCCATAACAGGAGAATCTCTGATCGGAGTAGACACATAAACATGAGAACACAAAATAATCCCGAGATACGCCCATTACAAGGAAAAATAAGATGACACGTAGGAATAAGTGGAGCATGGATCAAATAGAACCAACACATCTCTGTGACAGACTGGAAAAATACCTGTAATGATAGAGTCAGAAGCAATTGCCTCTGTACGAGCATCAAGGGCAGTATTATCTTGCCTGGACTCCCCCTCTAGGGAAACCTCTACCTCCTGACCTCCACCTCGAGCTGGCTGAGTAGGTGGAGTAGTAGCTGGTGATGGAATCATGGCCTGAGGACCCAATAGAGCATGCGGTTCCTGAGAAGTCTTTGGAGGTGCACCCCTCCGAAGTCTGGGGCAATCCCTCACCATATGGCGAGTTTTGCCACACTCAAAATAAGCTTTGGAAGGATGTGGCTGTTATGGTTGACTCGGGCCAGGTCTGCTAGACTGACCACTAAAATCATCCCGTGCAGGAAGCACACTAGATACTGGAGGTGCATAATAAGGTTCCTGGGGCTTAGGAGGAGCCGAAATACCACTGGCACCTAGAAGAGCTGAATGAATATGGCGACTCACACAGAACCTACCATATCGAACTGCAGTTAGGGCACGTGCACCAGAATAATGGCCAGACTCTCGAGACCTCTTGCCTCTCTCTCCTCCCTCTCCTGAGCAAGCATGCCCTCTCCTCTCCTAGCAATAATCACAACCTGCTGGTATGAGATATCCATCTCTAACTCCCAAGATATGCTAGTCCTGATGTTGGATTTAGCTCCTCAATATACCGACGTATCCTCTCTCGAACTGAAGAAAACAAGGCCAGTACATGTTGAGCCAAATCACTGAAATGAACTACATACTCTGACACAATCATAGCCCCCTAGGGCAACTGCTCAAAATTGGAGCGCCATGCATCTCTGAGGCTCTGAGGAATAGAATCTCTCAAAAACATATTCGAGAACTGAGTCCATGTAAGGAAGGTTGCCTCAGCTGGACTGTCCAACTCATAAGCACGCCACCATGATAGGTTGTTCCCCTAAGCTAAAATGGAGTGAAATAAACCCCACTCAACTCTGTTATGCCCATAATACGGAGGATACAGTGGCACTCCTACATAAATCCTTGAGCATCTTCTGACATTAGGCCACTTAAAGTAGGAGGGTGGTACTTCTTGTACCTCTCGAGTCTACGTTGTTCCTTCTCAGAAACTGCTGCCCTACCCTCGGGCTAAATTGGGGCTACAGGTGGCACCGTTATAACCTATAGAATATGATTAACTTGAATCTGCTGCTCTGGGGTGCTGGTGGCAGGAGTCCGTTCTCCTCCCCCGGCCTGAGATGTGGCTGGAGCAAGGAGAATCAACCCTGCCAGAGCTAGAGTACCGAACATGCTCAGGAACTGTGCAAGGGTTTCCTGAAGAGCTGGTGTAGTAGTAGGCATCTCAAGTGTCTGTGCTCCGATTGAAGCTACTGCTAGCTCCTCTATGGAAGCTCGTGCGGGTGCCCTGGGTGTACCACATGGACGTCCTCGGCCTCCACCCCATCCCCGATCTCTGGCGGCTCTAGAAGGGGGCACGGGTGCCTAGTCATCTCCGGCTATACATGTACTCACCATCTCTGAGGGAATAAAAGAATGAGGTTTAGAATTTTGAAGCCAACAAATTTTTGCACGACAAGGAAATCAAAGAAGTGTAACTTTCCTAAGTTCCACATCCTCTCGAAGATAAGTATAGACGTCTCCGTAACATTCCATATCCTCTGTAATTTCATGATGGTACCTAGTCTCTATGACTAAGTAAGCCTAACATTTGCAGAAATGAAATAAAAAAATAAAAGTTAACAACTAACAGTAACGGATAATTCAAATAAGCATTTAAGATTCTGCTAAGCAAATACAATAATTAACTCTCAAAATTTACACAACTCTCCCAAGACCCTGAACACCATAAGTCATAAGCTTATAAGAATTTCTAACTATTCTATACATCAGTGTTTAAAGAAATAAAGAAAGAATCAACATAAGGGGATAAATGGGGGCTCCAATATCTGCGGCCCCGGCCAGACGTACCTTGAAGTCTCCTAAACAACAGCACCTATGAAACTAAACTCAAGGCAAGTAGGAGGTACCTAGATCTACACACAAAAACATGTGTAGAAGAGGCATTAGTACACCACAACGGTACCCAGTAAGTGCCAAGCCTAACCTCGATCGAGAAGTGATGAGGTCAATCAGGTCCCTACTGGTGTGTGTGTATATGTGTGTGTGTGTGTGTGTATATATATACGGAACAAAAATATCGCAGTAAAATAAAGAATAAAATTTAATCGGAAGGAAATCACAGCAAGGTTAACAGTACAGTACACAATAGCAACAGGGGATATCCCGCAATACCATCTCGTAGTCCCAAATATAAATGTGTAGGGGGATCTTCCGGAATACAGTTTCGTAGTCCCAAACTAAATATTGTGAGCACGTGATTTTTGCCCTAAGCAAATTATTCCAAAGGTTCAAATAAAATGATTTTACAATTTTTAAGAATTTTGTTGCATTTTTCGTATTAATTGGTTGCATAATAACTCATGTTAAAAAATATAAAAATAGGTATTAATTCATTTTAACAATTTAAAGAAAAGCACAAAAATAATTCATTTCAGTATTTTTATTGCTTTAATTGGAAATTACTACAAAATAGTTATTAAATAATTTTTAGACTTTAATTAGTATAATTGTTAGTTTAATCTCAATTTTATAAAATCAAGAAAATACAAAATATATATATGATATATTACAATTTTTAAAAAAATGAATACAAAAATACAAGTGAAAATAATGGAAAGAAAATATAAAAAAATAAGAATACAATACAATAATTTTGGGCTAAAACACCCCTAAGCCCAAAAACAAATCCCAAACCCACGCCCAACCCACACTACCCGACCCAACCCATCACCTTGATTATATCGGAAGCATTTTCATTAGATAGAGACACGGAAAAAGAGTGTCTCTATCATCCCTCTACTGAGTAAAGAGCCTCAAGGCTATTCAAGTCAACAAAGGAGACGATTTTCAAGGAGATTCCGGAAGATTTGAGAGGAGATTTGAAGAGTGAAAATCGAAGAGAAAATTCAGAGAAAGTTAGGTTTGAGTGTTGTGAGATTTGAGCTAAGTTTTTTTCGGATTCTGGCTGAAATTTGTGTAATAATATTTTTTGATTTCGAAGCTATATTTCATTTGGATTCTGGAACTCGAAGTGGTGTTATTGTTGAATCTCTTGCCAATATTTTAGCTTCCACAGGTTCCTTTCGTTCCCTGTTGTGTGATTTTATTGAATTGAATCCTTTTCGATTGCTTGTATTCTGTTTCAATTCATGTTTGAATGTGTTTCTGTGATTCTATCGGATGATTCTTCTCAGCGTTTGATTATTTTTGTTCGCTCAGTTCATATAATACCTATATCGATTTGTTCTGCTGAGTTGATTGCTCTGTTCTGTCATTTGCTCGATTTTTGATTTAGATTGTTATTTTGACTTCAACTCGATTCATCGATATTGGGGAAAATATTTTAGTTGTTTTTTAAACTTTAGTTTTGATTTCAAATATGAGATATATGATAAAAAAATTGAGCTGCTCTTTTAGTTCTGTTTTTTTTTTTCAAAATCAGAGTGATTTGAAACGAGATTTTCAATCGTTAAGAGTTGTTGTTGAGTTTCGATCCGAGATTGTGGTCGATTTGTTGACTCTTCTCTGAATGGTTGATATCATGGTTTGCTCGTCTTTGTTAACCTCTGATTAATGTGTGAACCAGTTGGCCTTCTTGTTTCATGCTAAAGTGAATTTTAATCTTCACATTGTAAGAATGATGCATCGGTTGCTTTCATGAGCATGCTCTTTAGAATAGTTTTGTTTATTTTCAAAGTTTGTACTTGAAATAGGTTGGTTAATGGTTGAGTTTGATCTTTAAAAACATATGCTATGTTCATTGTTGTTAAATATTGGTACAAGGTGGCAACTAGACTGTTTCACTGATTATATATGTGCATATTGGCTCTATTTTCCTTCTCTTATTGAAACTTACCAACCTTTTCACCACTACGAGAGTTCTGCTCCTCCGAGTTGTGAAAAGGCTAGTTAGAGCATCAATTTCAATCGATAGCGAGCAATATTTGGACTATTGACTCTGGTGAGAGTCTGCCCTATTTTGTAGCTGTCTAGGCAGCTTGTTTACACGATTTTAAGTGCAAAATTCTGCACTGGTTGGCCTGTAGCAGCCCTGATTGCAAATAGTTTATGATCTTATATGAATTCTGCTTGGAAGTTAATTTTTAGCAACACTTTGATTAGAATTAGAACTTTCTTTCCTTATGGTTATTGAAATAACAGTAGCATTGGTTGGGGATATAGCCTTTAAGAGATGAGGGATGGCAAGTTGTAAGACAGTAAATTATATTACGGTTGTGCTGGAACTGTATTTATATATGTGGTATAAGCTCAGTCGCATACAGTAATAACAAAGAATCTTCTCATTCTTAAAGCAATGAACATGTTTGTCGTCTAAATGGTTCCATGTTAACATTCAAGAAGCCTAGTAACCCATCTTCCATAAAGTGTATAAGTCTTTAGTTGAATCTGATAGCTGATTGAATTTTGATTAACTGGACTGAATTATAATTGAGCCTGTTGCTATGGATTTTTTTTAAAAAAAGAAAATTGGAGCTCTGTTTAAATTTGGAACTTTACTGCTGGGATTTGTTTATTACACCTCGCATTTGAATTTGATACTTCTATTCAATTAAAATTATTTGTTGGAACATTTGGTCATTGTTGATGTTGTGAATCTGTTCGAATTTTGGTATTTGATGATGTGTTGAGGGAAAAAGCAAGACAGCCTTATGAGTAATGTTTTCTCTATGCATTCTTTGAAGGTGATTGATGTTGTGCATCTGTTATGTAAGTTATAGTGCTGAGATAATTAATTGTTTAAGAAACAATAGAGGTTAAAATTGGCTATCACTGAAAATGGCTATTGCTGTAATTTCCAAAGGAGGCTGTCACTATGAGTTATTTCACAGTTTGCATCGACGTAGCCATTATTTTTTTTTTTTTTAAAAAAACCATCTGATTGAAATGCAACAGGTATTTAGGCCATTGAGTTAGGTAGTGCATTTGAACTAATAGGTGTTACCTCTTGCTCAAATGTGGACTTGAACTCGGAGCCCAAATTCTTTACTCACGTTGAATAAATATTAAGACTATATTAGGAGTATAGGGAATTAATTCGCGAATATAGAAATTGGACTTCTAATTAGGTAGCGGGCTCAAGCTAAAAGGTATTCCCTCTTGTTTGAGCCTGGACTTGAATTAAGAGTTCAAATTTATATTAGAGACAAAATAGAAAATTTAGCTACTTTAGTTGGGCCTTAATAAATAAAACGAGATGAGCCTCGCCAAACCAAATATACAATTGCGGGGCCCTCATTAGTTACTTAATATAAAAGTACTTAGAAATTCGGGACGGGCCGTTTAGCAAATTTCACGGCCTTCCCAAAAGATAACAACACGTTAGTCTCTTTAGACGCGATTTTAATAAAATTACATTCCTAAACTCGGGTGTGCATTTCATGCAACCCAAATCCAAATCCTAAAACGTTGAATAAGAATGTATCGAGGATCCGGGTGCATTTCATGTGACGTGATCCGAAAATACGTTCTTAAACGACGTTCATTTTCTTAAAATAAAATAATTTAACAAAAAGCGGTAATTAATTTAAAAAATACACAAATAGGATAATATGTATTAAAATCAAATATTTTAGCCAAATATGACAGTTGAGCGACCGTGCTAGAACCACGGAACTCGGGAGTGCCTAACACCTTCTCCCGGGTTAACAGAATTCCTTACCCGGATTTCTAGTTCGCGACTGTTAAACAGAGTCAAACCTTTCCTCGATTCGGGATTAAAATCGGTGACTTGGGACACCATAAATCTCCCAAGTGGCGATTCTGAGTCTTAAATAAAAAACGAATCCCATTTCGATAGTCCTTAAATTGGAAAAAAACTCCTTTATTACCATATCCCTTCCCAGGGTATAGTAAAAGCCGATATTTCCTTGGTAAAAGGAGGTGTGACAAATATATAGGGGGATCTCCCGGAATAATATTCCATAGTCCCAAAGTAAATATGCAGGGGGATCTCCTGGGATATCGTCACGTTGTCTCAAAGTAAATATGCAGCAAACAATGAAAATAACAGTAACAGTAGAGATCATATAGTTTAGACTTAGTACAAGACAAGAGAAAAGCAGAAAAATTCACTAGGCATGCTGCACAGAGTTCAGATAACATTTAAGATACGTAGACATGATATACTAAGCTAAACGAGATAATTACACATGCTAATATAATTCAAAAAAGAAGAAACAGGTTGTTACTCAGTAAAAATTAGATTTTACAGCAAATATCCCGTGTACGCACTCGTCATCTCACGTACACGACACTCACATATCAAAACAATACCAATTCCTAAAAGAAGTTGCCCACACAAGGTTAGGTAAATTACTTACCTCGAACTAAGCTCAAATCAATCCGTAACAATGCTTTTTTCATGAATATCCGATTTCGAATGGCCCAAATCTAGCAAAAATTATTACATATCATAAATATAACTACAAGAAACTAATCTAGCTAATGAAATCAAAGCTAAAGCAAGAAATTAAAAATTCATCCTAGAAAGTCTCCCCATGCCCACGTCTCGGAATTGAGTAAAAGTCACATAATATAAACACCAATTCACTTACGAGTGCACTCGTACAAAAATCATCCAAATCCGATGTCAAAATCTCAATCATAACAAGTTATTAAAGTGTTGATTATTAAATCACATGAAGTCGTGAACTCAATAGCTTTTGGTCTACCATACTCAATATAAGTGTAGAAATGATATTTAAATTTTGTATTTGTCAATAGATCTTAAGTCAAGTGAAGCATTTGCATTGCCTACCAACCCACCCCTACTTGCTACCTATAGCAGTGTCAGTGGATTTGAATTTTTATTTTATTGTATTTTATTTGATTATATTTTATACAAAGGCGGTTCAACAAAATCGGTTGCCTAAAGCCAAACCTTGATGAGTGGCCTTAAGTTACTTTTTTATAAGAAATTTAATCTATTTTACCTCTTTACAGTTAACATTATTATATAAATAATATAGATATTTAGAAAGAAGCAAGTCCTTTTATATGATCGAGAATATGGATTAGAATATTATCATTTACTTGTTTTATCTTTATTTAATACTTTTAATTCAAAAAATAAGTGTAAACCATCAATATCTTTCGCCGTTAAGGCAATGTATTTCCAAAATCTCATCACCCAGTTATATCAAATTCTTATACCTGTAAATAAGAAATCCAAAATATTTTCATATGCTTTTAATTGTTCAAAAATTTGAAGGTTTATTTTCTTAGTTTATTAAAAAATTGTAGTTTTTTACTTCAAAATATTCAAATTTTTAAAAACTTAATTCATATACTTAATACTTTTGAAAAATGAGGCCCTTAAAATTTGGAGCCTAAAGCACTTGCTTTACTTGCGTTATGCTTCAGCCGACACTATTTTTATACTACTATTTAATGGAAGGGAAAGAGTTATTCGATCTCTCATCACATGGCGAGTGAGAGGCTCATACCGAATGATAAAACTTGTGTTAACTTGGGGCTTACAGTGATAGTAAATTTCAATTTTTTTCTTTACTTTTTTTATAGCATATTTGGTCAAGCTTCTTGTAGGCATAAAACATTTATTCAATTAAATAGTTTGCATTATATCTTAAAATATACTTATATATATATAGTCCAAATAAATCTCATGGGCCAATATAATTAGATTAACTATGTTAGTCCAATATATATGGATCAAATAAATAAGCTTGAATCCATTAAGCTAGCTCATTTAATTGGCTACAATTGATGAACCCACTTATTAGGCCCAAGATGACAACTTCCTAGAGGCCAAGTTTTGTGCCACGCATGAAATGACGTGGCATGCCAAGTCAAATGGAAGAGCCAATAAGATCATGTCACATATCAAAATAACAAGGCATGTTAAGCCAAATCAAAAGTCCAATGAAACCTCTCCATGTGTGCAAGTGACATGTTATGGCCAATCAAATGCGGCTATGTCACACTTCAATTTGATTGGTCGAAAAGAGTTTTCTTTCACAACTATTAATAGGGGTCTTCATAACTCAGAAAAGACACCAGAGGTTATAACAAGAAGCAAGAGAGAGCTCGTGGATGAAACAATAATTTTTTCTACATGTTTTAAGCTTTAAGCAATCAAGTTCAAGATCAAGAACGAAGAACAAATCAAGATTCAAGGAGTACGGGTTCAAATCAAAGTTTGTGCTAGTTGAATTCAAGATCATCATTCGTGACAACAACAACATATTCAAGATCAAGCTCAATGGACCTTGGATTAATTTACTAATGGAAAGGGGAATCAGAGAATTCATAGAGATTGTACACTCATATTATTTAAAATCAAATACTACGATTGATTCAATATTTTTCGATCTTGATTTTATTTTCTCAACGCAAATTTATTATCCACAAATTCTAGCATGCCCAATAGGAGAATGTCTACCTCCCATCTCAACTTTTCAATTACCAAAAATTCAACAATATTGGAATGGCTTCCAAGAAAATCAACTCCAGTTTAATTTTCACCATGGTTGCTGATTCTAGGTTCCATGTTGATGTGGAAAACATCCTCGATGTTACCTTTGGAAGCTTTAGACCAGTTACGAGGAGAAAATCAAGTTCATTTGGAAAACAAGCACCCCAAGTGCCATCGACATCAACCCCTATTTTCAGTTCTTCATCCTCAAAAGGAGCAAGATCTTCCACAAAACGCACCCGAAGGATAAATCAATGTTGCCGAAAAGATCAAGAAAATTCTTGCGCTGCTTTACCTCTCCAGACCCCAATACTCTGCTTGAAAGAAGATTATGATGATTCAAGTGACGGATCCTCCCACTTACACCACATAGCGTGAGCCAATCGAGGATCCATCTGTGTGACAATGCATGCTTGTTACATCTCACGTTTTTCGTAAGTTAAAGTTTCTTCTTCAGTTAAATGACGTAGACTCGGGAATGAGATTATCTTGAGGTTAGCATATTTATGATATTTATAACAAGCAATAAGTAAGTGCCATGAAGGATAAAGGGTACACAAATTAAAGAAATGAGTTTCGTTGAAAGTTGTCGATTTGGGATAAACTACGGACCGAGCGATAATTTCCGATATTTATGGACTAGTACCATATGGTACCATATGACCATATTAGTATGATGTATAAAGTGTATTAAAAATAAGTAGAATTCTAGGTAATTTAAGATAATTTTTAATTATGCGGGTAATTGGTTAATTACCGGTAAAAGAACATTACCTAATTAACTAATAAATGGATAAAGATTAAATTTTCCACCTCCATCCCCACATGGCAGCAGACCACTTCATAAAGAGATAACTCCTAGTCACTATTAATAGGTGAAAAAAGTATGTGTTACCCAAATCACTTCAATTTCAAAGATCTTCTAAAACCAAAACAATATTACAATCATTCCAAAACCTCATTCCTAATATTTTCAATACCAAAGACCTCACAATTAGAAGAAAAACGTTAGCCATTTTCCTTGCATTCAGTTCTTCCAAGAATTTTCAAAACAAGACTTTAATCAAGGTTGAAGAACGTGAGCAGTTTCTTGCATTCAATTCCATTCCAAGAATTTTCAAAACAAGACTTTAATCAAGGTTTAAGAACGTGAGCATTTTGAAAACTCTTCAACTTTACCTTCTCAAAAGACACTCCAAATCAGATTCTATACATTAAGTAACGTGGGTTAGGGCTGTAGCAACGTATATCTTCAACAGTCCAACAATTTTTTTTGGAATTATAGCAATGTAAAATTTTACAATTCTAAAGGAGTACGGTGCAATTTTTTCCAAGAAAATCATACGAATTTTCCCCCACTCCAGGTATGTTAAGGCTAAGCCCTTATTTCATTTTGCATGATCTCTTAATTTCACAAGTTTGATAACGAGACATAAAGAACAATTTATATCCCGAAATTTACGCATATTTTACTAGTCTCACAAGTAACGTATATTTTCCTAGTATTGTAAGTTATAATATTCTCCTTATCGGGAATTCATATTCAATTGAGTATTTTCTTCTTCCGGTCAAGAGAGCAGATAGTTTATATATAAAGTATTAAAGTATTTTCATTACCATCGAGCTATAATAGATGGGCAGGCCCTTATTGGGCAACCTCTGATCAGGTGGTAAGTTATATACCGAGCCTACTGCGTCCGAGCGCCTATGAGCGAGCCTAGTTGGCCGAGATACAAAGTCTAGTATGGCCGAGTGCCTATGAGCAAGCTTACTACGACGGAGAAGTTATATATATATATATAAAAGGACCGGACAACTATTTTACTTATTATATTGAGAGAATTGAGTTAGTATCAGCAGGTAAGCATATGTTCAGATTATTAGTTCTGTTCAGCTTTCTATAGACTGCCTTACATACTCAGTACATTATTTCACACTGACATCCCTTTCTGGAGGTGCTGCATCTCATGCGTGCAGATTCAGACAGACAAACAGGTGGACCTCCTCAGTAGGTATTGCCTGAGTTCAGCTTTATCGGTAAGCTCCCATCCTTCGGAGTTGTCGGGTCTAGAAGTTTTATGTACATCTTGTGTATATATATAGATAGGTTATGGTTAGGTCGAGGCCTTGTTCCGATCATAATATATCCATCAGTAAAGGCTTGTAGACATATCCTATCAGTTAGTGCAGTAAATTGGTCTTGTAGACCCTACACGTATATTTTATTGGTGTTTACTGTTAAAATGGTAATAACAGTTAAATTTGTAAATGAGATTCTAAAAATATGTGATCTATTCCCAAACTAGTTTGTTAAGGCGGTTAGTGCTAAGGATGTAAAGTATAATGATAAAAAAGTGAGTTAAAATGAGGCAGTAACCAAATAAAGAGGCCTGTTACCCGGGGGCAGAGATGGTCGATGAAGCCTCGGGGTCGGCGTTGATGTCAATCTTGAACTACCGGGGACAGCCGAGGGCAGTATAACAGTTAAAGATAAAACTACATAGGGCTCTTTTGGCCAATAATGAGCTATAGAACGAAGAAACAAGTTAAGATGCAACTAATATGGAGACGACCTCGAGGGGCCCTGAATGATAAACAAGAAGAGTGATTGACAATCAATGACTTTGAGCCTAAGGGAACAAGCGAATTAGAGAAAATAGAGAGAGAGAGAGAGAGAGAGAGAGAGAGAGAGAGAGAGAGAGAGAGAGAGAGAGAGAGAGAAGATATTATTGCACTTGAGTAGGACAATTGGAGCTCCCCTTACAAGGTGTTGGTGACCCTTCTTTTATAGAAAGGGGACGTCTAAACTTAGTATGAAATACATAGTGTGACAAAACATAACGAGATGTGACAGCCCGTTAACTTTACGCCGTATGATATCTGGCATCGAGACGTTTTGATAGATTTCACCGACCCTAGGTGCATCCCTTGGGGGATATCTTCATTTGTTGGGACCTTAGCCGATGTTTGATCTTGGTAGGATATTGATAGGTTCCGAGAAAAGCGATCAATTTGAGATCCTGTGCCTCTGGGGTTATTCTCGAAGCATTAGGTTGGGGGAAAATTGACCCCCCAATTTTCACCACACACAGTTAGTCTCCGCATTTTTTTAGAGGGAAGTGATAAGAAACATTATAGACATGTCATTTCCTGATATCTTGCAGCGGTGTCGTGCCGATGGTGCAGCTTCCAAGGTATCGATAAACTTTACCTTCTCACTCCCCAAGGACCGTCCAAAATGTTACAACCCTTCGTTCTTTGGAGTTATGTCATTGCTATTGGTTCAACTTTTATGAACGCATTGATTGCGCCTACAATTACATTTTTCGAGGGTGGTAATGGCGCCGTTGGTTGCTTTGCCCTCCTATAAATGGGGTTTCTTGCGGATGGCTTCTTTCTAAACTCCCTTCAATACCAATCTTTCCTTCCCTCCTTGCTATCTTGAATTTCTACCATCTCACCGTGTGTGAGGCCCCATGCCTCAAGATTTTACGCCATATGCGACTTGACTCCTTTCTTGTTCTTTTTCTGGCTGGTCAGAATTATGCCGCCGTGGTGTTGCTGCTGTTGCCATTACTGTTGCTGCAGTTGTTGTTGCTGCAGTTGCTGTCGGCTCGAGGCGATGAGGCAGAGAGCCAATTCCTTCTGACCCTGGGGTATTTTTGGACTAGGCACCGCTGCTCAAGAGGGGGCTCGGATTATACACCGTTGTTCACCCTCCTCCCTTGGCAAGACATGTTACACCTTTTTTGGATTCTTGAGGGGTGTAGTGGCAATTCTCGATGTCTGTTGCCTCTCGGGCCGGGACGACGTCTCAAGAAGTGCCTGGGAGTGACACCGGTGAGGTTCATGATAGCTAGGTTTTTTGCCCTCCCACTTCTTGCCTTCTTTCCTTTCCTCGAACTTGTAAGATATTGCCTTTGAGGTCATGTTCCTGAGGGGATGACGATAGAGATGCCGCACAAAGATAGGCTAGACTCTTAGGTTTCTGCTGTATGTATATCTTTTGGTTTCTCCCCTTGCGGGATTTTGTAATCATATGTAAGGATATTTATGAATATAAGTAAACTTTCTCTTGGCTTCTATATTCAATCCTTGCCTCACTTTTGTATGTTTTTGTGCCCCTTGAGGCCTTCAAATTTCTTCCTTCGTTGTTAGCTGCTGATGCCTGGTTCAGGTGCAAACGTTTCTCCTAATCTCTCGTCGATTGGTGTGGCTTCTTTTCGGGCCCATAGTCGTGCTTTCGACCAAGCATAAGTTGATCCAATAGACTCGGGCCATCGGGTTCCTCGAATCACATGGAGATAGTTGGTAGAATCTCGGGTCTCTCGGGAAAGGTTTCCCGAGCGGAGATTACTTTTGGGTACCTGAGGGTCTGTTTCAAACCGTTTTTAGACAGCCTTTTGGAGCATATATGATTGACTTTAGTTGAAGATTTTCCCACCTCGGGCGCCACCTCGATTCTTCGTAGAGCTTTTGACTGATAAAAATGGCCTCGCGCAGGGTCCTCCATGTTCTGACCTTGAATAAGATTAGTAACTTCAGACCGTCGGGCCCTTACCATAAAGGTATGGGTAGTGTCGAGGCTCGCCCGTTTCAGGGATGCTGACGACTTCTTGGATGCATCTTCTGGCGGAGGTCTGCCTGTATTTGGGCTACACGGATTGGCATCTAGGGCATATTTCACGTGAGTGTATGTTAAAAACAACTGCTTTTGCTTGCTGGCTTTTTGGGGCTTTGTCTTGCTGCGATGGGCCTGCCAGAGTTGACTATTGCACTGATGCCGGAGATGGTGCTGACGGCTAGTGCCCTTGGTTGTTTTTTGAACTTGTCGCCGCTTAAATGCAATGTGAGGATGCCTTCGCCTCTTTGGGGGTCGTCAGAATCTGCCTTCAATGGCTGCTTATTTGGGGAAGGTGTATGTCGGACTTCGGGCGAATTGTTCCTCCCAGGTGTTGGTTTTGGGTATTGCTCCTTCGAAACCTTTTGTCATTTGTTTGGAGAGATAAAAAGATGCACTTCAGGTGTGCACCGCATGTTCTCTTTCCTCCACTGAAGCATCCTTCAGTAGCCCCACGATGGGCTTAGGTCCAAGCTGCTATGTTAAGGACCCAAGCCTCGGAAAATTCTGGGCTTGAACTATGAAATCTGTCTGATGGAGCAGGTGACTTCCTCCTTCTGCCCTTAGGGATAGCCTCTTTTTTTTGTTATATCAGCCATAGGAAAAAGAGGAGGTTTTGAAGTACCTTAAGGGTGATGTCGACCACTCCGGAGTTACTTGTGGGGAGCTAGGGGCTTAAGTGCTAGTTTAAGATTTGGAGGGGACAAATATCTCGGCCAAGGTCTCCGCCTTCGAGGTCAAATCCTTATGACTTGTGACAACGCCGAAGTTTAACTAGGTATGATTTGGAAAACTCCGAATTTGATCTTCCGTAGCTTGGAGCTGAGATAGTTGATGCTTGGGCCAAAGTGGCACTAAGCCGAACCAAGGCTGGCCGAGCGATGGCGATTCGTTTGAAGGGTGCTGCTGGTGCTTAAGCTAAGTTGAAGCGAGCCCTCGATTGAGAGAAGGGGATCGAGAAATATGTTCGTTGTGGTCCCTGAAGAGAAGTACTCGTGCGGGCTAGCGCAAGGGGTTCCTTTTTTCTGGAAGAATTGACTTGAGCCAGGAGATTAATCGTGGCGCTTGGTAACTTCTTGCTAAAGTTACGGAGGGTGAATTTTGAAAGGCTATACTCTTTTTAGCGCGGAGTGTAGATTTTACAGTTCCTTTCTGTCTTGTCTCTGATGTATGCATAAGGTGTCTGTAGGTGGAGAATGCGCCTTGTTTGTGCATGCAATATATAAGAAGGAATTTGAAGCTCTGTACCTTTTTCTTTGTTATCGCATCCGAATGGGTGGGTTGGTTTTGATGTTTGGCGGGATCCTCGTAGGTCCAGAATTGATCAGATAGGTCGGAGGCTCTTAAGTGTGATTTTTGACGTGAGCAAGTGCCGGGGCCTCCGTATTTAGCCTGGCTATTTTAAGCTAAGTCCTAGAGCCGGGATTCAGTTCGAGCCTTCTTGCCTTTGAAGCTTTTGTGCCCGCGCGGGTAGGTAGCATTTGATTTTCAATCCTTTGCCTTTGGGCATTTGCTGCTTCAACTACTTTGGGTCCAGTCGTCGAGTCGAGTTGTGACTTGAGCTTCAATTGACCCTCGAGCTCTTTCCTGCCTGTATGGGCGGACGACGATGGTCCTTTGCTCTCTGGGTTGAAATGACCTCGTTGGAGCGTGGCTTGGAGATTTAGTCGGTATGGTATCATTTGAGCTGCGCCCTTAGGCATATTGTAGTTTAACTTATTTTTGGGTCCAGTCTTCGAGTCACGTTATGATTCGAGCTGTATCTGACCCTTAATCTTCCATGATTCTACGACCGACGATAGTGGCGTCTATGCCGTGCCCTTAGGCATATTATAATTTTTGGGTCTAGTCTTTGAGTCGTATTTCGATTCGAGCTGTCTCAGACCCTTAATCTTCCATGATTCTCCGGCCGATGATAGTGGCGTTTATGCCATTCTCTTAGGCATATTATAATTTTTGGGTCCAGTCACCGAGTCACGTTCGAGCTGTAATCGAATATTAAATTTCCTTGAGATTTCGGCCGGTAGTAGTGGCATTTATGTCGTGCCCTTAGGAATATTATAATTTTAGGGTCCAACCTCCGAGTCGTATTGTGGCTCGAGCTATAATCGACCCTTAAATTTCCTTGAGATTCCGGCTGGTGGTAGTGGCATTTATGTCGTGCCCTTAGGCATATTAAAATTTTAGGGTCCAGTCTCTGAGTCGCATTGTGACTCGAGCTGTAATCGACCCTTAAATTTCCTTGAGATTCCGGCCGGCAGTTGTGGCATTTATGCCATGCTCTTAGGCATATTACAATTTTAGGATCCAGTCTCTAAGTTGCATTGCGACTCGAGCTATAATCGACCCTTAAATTTTTTTGAGATCCCGGTTGGCAGTAGCGGCATTTATGCCGTTTGGTCATTGAGACCTTTTAGTATGTGGCCCATAGGCTTGCTTAGTTAACTATTTCAGATCCGATCTCCAAATCATGTTACGATTTGAGCTCACTTTAATCCTCAAGTTGTCAATTTTCAAGCTGGCGACAATGGCTCTTACGCTATATGGTCATAGATATCTTTCAATATGAGGCTCGTAGGCTTGCTTAGCTGGTGACAATGGCTCTTAAGCTATTTTTGCCCGTGGGCTTTTTTGTAGGATTTGTTTCCTCTCTTTAAGGTCTTTTAGAATATTTTTTTCTTGACCCTTCATCGGTTCTAAAAGAACCTCGATTTCAAGTCATTGTCGGGGATGTTTTGATCACCTCATAAGGTTCATGGCTAATAGGTCGAGTAGATCGATGCTCTTGCGATCTGGAGCCGATGTGGTTGGATCTCCTTTTTTGCCTGTTAAGGGAAGCTTGTTTTAACCAGTTCTTTCTAAAGTTTATTCAGAGTATTTTTAACTACAGTCAGGCATCCCCAAGTCGCGTTATTTTGGTTGTATCAGCCGTTTTGACCGTAGTCATACGTGTTTGGTCGTAGGCATTTTTGATCCCAAGTGGTAGTTTAGGCATCTACACTGAGGGTATGCCCTTTAGGGATTCTTACAAATGCGACGTATAGCCTAAACTACGGGATTTTCATGCTTGTTGAGGTCTTACAGTTTGTCATGCCTATTGAGGTCTTACAATTGTGTCATGCCTATTGAGGTCTTATAGTTTGTGAATAATAGATCTGGTTATGCCGAGGTTGCCCGCTAGGGTCTTATAATTTTGAATTTTCCAGTACATGGCGATTGGCGACAATTTCTGAGTCATCGAGTTTTGTTTAAGCTTGAAGATAGCTTCTCATGAACCCGAAGTTTCATTATGACGGCTTTATGAGCCTGGAGCTCCGACCCTAGAGTCGGGTGGATGACAAATCGTCTTAAGTCTCCGAGTATCTCGAGATGTATTCGACGGAAAGGCCTTTATCGGGAGTATGCTGTGACTTTCCTTTTTGTAGAATGAGAAGTTGGAAGATATTTTCTGATCCATTGGTGCAATATATGCGTCGTTGTGTTGAATCGTTCTATTTTAGGCCGAGTTTGGATGCTTCGATGATTTTCATGTTTCCTTACTCTGATGAGAAACCTTTCTTATAAAAAAAGGGGGGTATTTTTGATTGCTCGATATAATAGTACATGCTTCCGCTTTGATGGGGTTTGACTACATTGACTGTTTGGCCCGATACATGGTCTCCATGTAGGAACCTCTGCTTGGCGCTTCCCTACCTTCTTTGAATCTAGTGGCTTTCGGGGGATGCCCTTTGCTATTTCGAAAGTTGGCCGTAAGGGTGGCTTCGAGCAATTTGTGGAGTTTACCCTTTAGGTAGCTTCGCAGGCGTTGCCTCATTAAAAACCTTGTCGGTAAAAACCCTTCTTCTTTTTGGATAAAAAAACTCGGTCAAAGGAAAAGAGTGCAACGGGCACGCATTTGGGGGTCTCGAGGTCTTCTGATAGTGTCAGCGTCCTGGTATCTTCGGTAGAGTGCCTACATGAGGGTTAATTTCTAATATGAATATAAAACAAAAGAAATGGCGGTACCTTGAGACGAGATGTGTAATTGGTGCCTTGAGGTTGGCTTATTACGACTGCCCGAGGGCGGACACGCGATACAAATTTCTATTTTTCTCTTGTCAAACCCAATCGAGGTTGAGACCTGATTCTCCCGTAGGCTTATTCAGGAGTAAGGGTAAGGGCGCTAATAGCGCGTCATGTATTGCAAACATTTCCCTTGCCGCGTGCTGTTCTCCATAGACGGTTTTGATCCCATCCTTTGTCGGGAATTTTATCGTCTAGTGGAGGGTGGGTGGTACTGCTCCATGCAATGTATCCATTGCCGCCCGAACAAGGCGTTATACCTTATGTCTCCCTCGATGAGATGGGATTTGTTGTTTTGGGTTATGCCAGGCACGGTGATGAGGATCGCGATCTCTCTTTTCATCGTTTCGCTCGCCATGTTAAACCCATTAAGAACCTGAGTGGCGGGCATGATTCGTTCAGTTAGTCCGAGGTGTTCTACCACCCTCGACATGATAATATTGGATGAGCTACCTGGATCCATGAGTACATGTTTTATCTGAAAAGAATTCACAAGAAAGGAGATTAACAGGGTCTCATTCTGCGGTTGGGACAGGGTCTCGATGTCTTCTTTGCGGAATGTTAGGGCGTCTACGGGGATATATCCCCGAGTTCGTTTCTCCTTGGTGATGTATATTTTTGTTTTCCTCATCATAGGTTCCTGCGGGGCATCGGCGCCACCCATGATCATGTGGATGACGTGTTGCAGTTCGTTTGCATTGTTTTTTTGGTTGCCTCCCTGTCTCGGAACTGATTCTTGGCCCAATCACTGAGAAATTCCCAAAGGTGCCCTTTGTTGAGCAACCGAGCCACTTCTTCTCATAGTTGATGGCAATCGTCGGTCCTGTGACCGTGTGTGCTGTGGAACTCACACATCAAATTGTAATTTCTCTGCGAACGGTCTAAATGTATTGGTTTGGGCCATTTGGCGTCCTTGATTTTGCCGATAGCGAACAAATTTTTTGATATGTCGATGCTGAAGTTGCATTCTGATAAGCGGGGCACGTTCGTTGGGGCCATATTTCAATCGAACCTGGTTCTATTGACGATCCCCCGAGGATCCTGCGCTCGATCTATCCTCCGATCATTGCAGGGTAGGTTGCGCCTTGGGGCGTTCCTCCTATCTTCATGGTATGGTTGGTACCTTTCTTTGCTTGGTTTCGTTTCTTTTTCCAGGAGTCTGTTTGGGTATACTGAACCTGAAGGGGCTCCCAGATAGTCATCCTTGGCCCTGATCTTTGACTAGTATCGATTGTGGACGTCCAACCAGGTTACGGCTGGATATTCGATTAGGTTTTGATTTAGCTATTTTGAAGCCATCGAGCTTCGTTCGCTCAGCCCTTGGGTGAAGGCCTGTACTGCCCAGTCGTCGAAGACTGGTGGCAGGTCCATCATGTCCATTTGGAAGCGGGATACGAATTCCCGAGGCATCTTGTTCTCTCTTTGCTTGATTTTGAAAATGTTGAATTTTCTTGTCGCTACTTTGATGGCTCTGGCGTGTGCTTTTGCAAAGGAGTCTGCTAGCATGGCGAATGAATATATGGAGCTGGGAGCCAAGTTGTGGTACTATATCATGGCCCCCTTTCAAAGCGTTTCTCTGAATTTTTTCAGTAGTAGGGATTCGATCTCGTCATTCTTTATGTCGTTGCCTTTTACTGCAGAAGTATAAGTAGTGACGTGTTCGGTGGGGTCGGAGGTGCCATTGTACTTAGGGAGTTCTGGCATTCTGAACTTTTTCGGGATGGGCTTCGAGGCCGCTTCCTCAGGGAACGACCTTTGAATGAACTTCTTTGAATCCAAACCTTTGAGGGCTGGGGGCGCACTTGGGATCTGATCGACCGTAGAGTTATGGGTCTCGACCTTTTTTTCGTTGGCTGCAATCATTTTTTCTCCTAATTCGATCCTTTTGGTGAGGTCCTTGAGCATTTTTACGATGGCGGCATCAGCCACTGACCTGTTGTTGCTTGACCTTTCGAGTACTCGCTCGGGGGTAGGAGCCATCTCTTGTGCCACTATGCTGTGGGGTCTTGGATGGCTTTATAGCTGAGCGATGGGTAGATGTTGTGCCTGCAACGTCTCAAAAGTAACATGAAGACTAACTTTCTACTCTTCCCGGGCCAGGGTTTTTTGCGCTTCCTGTTGGTCGCTGTGTCGTATGCTCCTGTTGGTAGGAGAAGTTTCATCTACTTGTTGTGTGTCCTGTGAATTTGCGTCCGCTAGGATTGGTACGAGAGCGATATCACGATTCTACGGAGGTGCTCCAGTGGCCGGGATAGCCACTTCGTTCTCCCCATGATCTTCCAGGTTGTCATTTTAAACTCTGTTTATCGAGCTTGACATTTTGGCCTGCAATCAAAGGGTCTTGGGCAAGAAAAAATGTGAAAGATAACGTGCATTCGTGTGACGAAACTAGCAAGAATATAATCACTATTATTTTTAGCCCCACGGTGGGCGCCAAACTATTTACCTTGAATATGGTAACAACAATTAAATTTGTAAATGGAATTCTAAAAATACGTAATCTATTTCCGAGCTAGTTTGGTAAGGTAGTTAGTGCTAAGGGCGTGAATATAATGATAAAAAAGTTAGTTAAAACGAGGCAGTAACCAAACCAAAGGGGCCTATTACCTGGGGGTAGAGATGGTCGATAGAGTCTCGGGGTCGGCTTTGATGTCAATCTCGAACTACTGGGGACAACCGGGGGTGGGATAACAGTCAAAGATATAACAAGGTAGGGCTCCTTTGGCCAATAATGAGCTATAGAACGAAGAAACAAGTTATGATGCAACTAATACGGACACAACCTCGAGGGGCCTTGGGTGATAAAAAAGAAGAATGATCGACAATCAATGACTTTGAGCCTAAGGGAACAAGCAAATTAGAGAAAATAAAGAGAGAGAGAGAGAGGGAGAAGATATTATTGCACTTGAGTAGGACAATTGGACCTCCCATTACAAGGTGTTGGTGACCCCTCTTTTTTAGAAATAGGATGTCTAAACTTAGTACGAAATACATAGTGTGACAAAACAGAATGAGATGTAACAACCTGTTAACTTTACATTGTATAAGGGCTAGCGTCGAGCCGTTTGGATAAATTTCACCGACTCCGGGTGCATCCCTCGGGGGATATCTTTGTTTGTTGGGACCTTAGCTGATGTTTGATCTTAGCAGGGTATCAATAGGTTCTGAGGGAAGTGACCGATCCGAGATCCCGTGGCTCCGGGTTACTCTCGAAGCATCAGGTTGGGGGAAAATCGACCCCCTGATTTTCACCCCACACAGTTGGCTTGTCAGCTATAGTATTTATGATGGCCTTGCCGGCCCAGCTTTTTGTTGAAATTTAGTCAACATTAGTCTCTATTCAGATTTATAATTTTCTTTGCAAATTGTCTTGTTATGTGGCCCCTGGCCAAAGTATGACATTATATGCCCAGAATTCCTGAGCCGCAAGTTGGTACACAAGGATAGGTGAGGCACTGGGTGACAGCCTTGCCCCCAGGCTCGGGGCGTGACAATGCTATTTTCCACCGTCCACGACAATTATGCAAGAAATGATGACAAACACTTCATCTTTGTAGGAGCAGTTGGAAAACTTGACGGAAGCAATCCCTGGCTTGACCTAGTGCATGCAAAATCAAAATGCTAGAATCGACAAGCTAACAGATAAGGTAGAATCTTGATGGAAGAAGAATCCACCCATGCACCTGGAAAGCTCCCAGAAGTTCCAGAGAGTTACTCTCCCCCAAGACAAGTAGCATCCGCTAAGGCCATCCCTGTCTCATCTGAAGGATTGATTGTAATCGTCAACTGAAGGAGTTCATTGAAAGAACCACTAAGAACAAGTATGAAGTTGCTGCCAAGTCCTCCCTTACATATACAAAGTCATACACTGCAAGGGTCGATATGTTGAAGATTCCTGCTGTCTATCAACCTCCAATGTTTCAATAATTTGATAGTAAAGGTAATCCAAAGCAACATGTGGAACACTTTTTTGAGACGTGCAACATGCTAGGACTTATGGATATTACCTCGTCAAGCAGTTTTTCCACTTGTTAAAAGGAAATGCTTTTGACTGGTACACAGATCTCAAGGCTGGATCTATTGATAGTTTGGATCAACTAGAGCAAGAGTTCCTCAATCACTTTTATAGCACGAGACGTACTGTGAATATGATTGAACTTACAAATACTCGTCAATGAAAGGGCGAACAAGTTATTAACTTTATCAATCGTTGGAGGAATGCAAGCCTCAACTGCCAATAGATGTTTATCGAAGCATCTGGCATAGAGATAGGAATCCAAGGCATGCATTGGGGACTGATCTACATCTTGCAAGGTATCAATCCTAGAACATTTGAATAACTTGTGACTCATGCCCATGACATGGAGTTATGCGTGGCCTCCATTGGAAATGAAAGTTTCCTATATATGAGCCCCGCAATGGGAACGACAAGCAAAAAGTCAGGAAATGGAGCAATTTTGCGCCCAAGTCTGAAAACAAAGAAGATATGAATGTTAACACATCACCTGTGAAGTTCACAATGAAGGTGAGCAAGAAGCAGAGTACGAATTCCACTTCTTCTCAAGATAAACCAATCTGGAAGTTGGCTCTAAAATAAATGCAAAAGAAGGAGTACCCATTTCTGGATTATGCTATGCCAACAATTTTTGAAGAACTCCTCGAGTTAAATCTCATGGAGCTTCAAGAGATGAAGCGGCCAAATGAAGCTAGTAAGATGAATGACCCAAATTACTACAAATACCATCGACTTGTGAGCAACCCTCTAGAGAAGTGATTTGTCTTCAAGGACAAAGTTATGGAATTGGCTCGTGAAAAGAAGATCGTGCTTGAAGATAAGAAAGCAAGCACAAAAATTGTCTCTATAACCTTTGGCACATTCAGTCTGGATGAATTATGTGGTTTCAAGATAAGTAAATATGAATAATTACTAGAGATCAACAAAGTTGAAGTCGATCAACTTGATGATGAAGGTTGGACATTGGTGACACGTCGTAGGCACCACAAAAGAAGCCAATGAAAATAAGCAACAGAACAACCAATAAGGAAAATGATGGTAAAAATCCCAAAGAACAGAATCCAGTTAGGCGTTTGAAAAAAGCAAAGTGGAGGTATATCACCCTCAAAAGCCCCAACATCCAGTGACCTTGGAGGATTTATTGTCATGTCGGTTCCGCATAAAGATTTCCCGTGATGGTATTGAAGCCTTTTGTTGCAATATTTAATAATGGGAAAGAAAAGAGTGATGACGTACCGTTGGCACCATCTTCAGAAAATCTATTCGAGCGTATTATTCAAGAAGTTAATACGTGCGAGGAAAAAGTTACGTTCATAAATGATGATATTCTACTAGGTGACACTCTTCATAACCGCCTGTCATACCTGGTTGGCTATATGCGTGATGAAAAGGTAAATCAAATTTTGGCTGATGGAGGATCCTCAGTGAATATATTACCAATTTGCATTGAAAGAACTTGGTATTCCCGTGAATGAACTCTTGAAAAGTCATGTGATGATCCAAGGATTCAACTAATGGGCAAAGAGCCACATGTGCGATCAGGTTGGGAATCACCATTGAAGATGTGCAATCAAGTGCATGGCTGCATGCGATCAATGCAAAGACTTCATCCAACGTCTTGCTTGGAAGCAATTGGATACAAGAGAATAAAGTGGTTCCATCTACCTACCATCAATATTTGAAATACTGTGAGGGTGAAGTCGAGAGGAAGATAGTTGCCGATAACGATCCATTCACCGAGAGTGAGTCACACTTCGTCATGCAAAGTTATACTTGAAGAACTGCATTGTGAAGGAGATAAAAGCTGATAATTTTATGAATTACGAGTCCACAACTAAAAGAATTGAGGTGGTTGCTGACAACACCAAAGTTGTTGCTGAAGAGATGCACCCCTACCCAAATAAGTCTCATAAAGGAAATATTGTGTTTAATGGAAAACAATTAACTTCTGAACTTCAATATGTCCCTAGAAAGAAGAAAGATAAAGGAGAATCATCTGATCTCCAAACAAACATGCTAAAGGGATTAGCTCTTTCGATCTAATGGATTGAGGAGATTAAATTGTCTTCAAAGCTGCTTAGAAAGTTTGTGCCTTAGAATTCACCACAAGATTTAGCAACTTCCTACGAAGAGTACGGATGAAAATTTTGATCCTAGTGCTTACAAGTTATTTGCAAAGGCTAGATATAATACCAATGAGCCGTCAAAGTTAGGGAAGCTCCCATCAAAATCTTCCACGTGGCAACCAAGTGAAGTTTTGGGATATAAACAACCCTCACCATTGTGCATCTGCGTAAGAAGGGAAAATAATAATTATATCACTATAGAAAATGAATCAGCCGCTTCTAATAGGCATTCTGTATTTGATCGACTTGGAAAATCAACCGTGAGGACTTTCGTATTTGATCAATTGGGGACATTAAAGAAGGGGAACAAGTTCCAGAGAAATTATTAATGCAAAAGAACACCCGCTTCGCCCAGAATCAAGAAAATATCTAAGGATTTCCAAAGTTTGGTTCATTCCAGAATGAGGTGATAAATAAAACTTGTGGTTTCATGCAAAGAAATACTCAAGGCAAAGCAATATACTGTGGTCTACATTAAGGAACATGATGAAGATAAAGAAAGTGTGGGTTCTTCATATCATGTTACCGCACTAGGCGAGAATGGTGTTTCATCTCTAATGGAGGATGATGAGAAATTGGAGGATGTTTCACTGTGTTATCACATATACTTCAACGATGGGGACCCTCAAGAAGATGAAGTTGCGAAAGATGCTCCACCTGAATATGAAGAAGGGGTGAAGACAACATTTGATGCCTTCAAAGAAGATAACCTTGGCACTGATGAAGAATCGAGGCTCATTTATCTAAGTTCTTTAGTAGAAGCCGATGAAGAGAGAACTTAGATAGAGTTACTCAAGGAGTTTAAGGATGTATTTGCTTGGAGTTACAAAGATATGTCTAGCTTGGACCCTAAGGTAGCAGTTCATCACCTTGCAATCAAGAATGTAGTTCGTCATGTTAAGCAAGCTCAAAGGCGCTTTAGGCGAGACTTGGTTGTCTTGATTGAAAGTGATGTTAACAAACTCATTGAAGATGGTTTTATTCTTGAAGTTAAATGCCCAACATGGATCTCAAGTATTGTCCCTATAAGGAAGAAGAACGTCCAGATTCACGTGTGTGTTGACTTTAGGGATCTCAACAATACGTGTCCCAAAAATGAATTCTCGCTTCCTATTCTAGAGTTGATGATTGATGTTACTACTAGTTATGAGGCAATGTATTTAATGGATAGTTCATCGGGCTATAAGAAAATTCGCATGGCAACAAAAGATGAAGACGTTACTGCATTCTGTAACCCAAAGGGTATTTATTGCTACAAGGTAATGCCTTTTGGCTTGAAGAACGATGGTGCTACTTACCAAAGAGTTATGCAGAATATCTATGATGACCTTCTCCACAAGAATGTCAAATGCTTTGTTAATGACTTGGTGGTAAAATCAAGAAAGAAAGCAACCACATGGAAGAATTGAGAATGGTGTTTGAGTAGCTCCGGAGGTATGAATCCATTTAAATGTGCCTTTGGAGTTACTTTTGGAACGTTCCTTGGTTTTATTTTCCGACATCGAGGGATCCAAATTGATCAAACCAAAGTAGATGTAATTTTGAAAATGCCTGAGCCTTGGGATATTCATGAATTTAAAAGTCTGCAAGGAATGTTAGCATACATTAGGAGATTCATCTCAAACCTAGCTGGGAGGTGCCAACTATTCAGTCGCCTCATGAAGAAAGGTGTTCCTTTTAAGTGGGACTGAGCTTGTAGTAATGCCTTTGAAAGTATCAAAACTTACTTGATGAAGCCTCTAGTTTTGGCAGCCCCTACACTTGGAAAGCCACTGATACTATGTATTTCAGCACAAGAAAGGTCTGTTGGAGCGTTGTTGTCCCATAAAAATAGTAAAGAGAAAAAAACTCCCTTTACTACTTGAGTAAGATGATGACACCAAATAAGCCAAATTATTCGTTAATCGAAAAGTTATGTTTGGCGCTTCTTCTCAATCCAAAAGTTGAAGTACTACTTTCAAGCTCATGTCATTCGTTTGGTCTCTAGAGCAAATCCCATCATGTTCGTGATGTTAAAACTTGTCCTTAGTGATCGGCTAGCAAGGTGGTACCTCCAGTTTCAATAATTTGAAATTGTGTACATACCTCAAAAGGCTATTAAAGATAAGTGTTAGTGAAATTCTTGGCATAACACACTATACCAGATGATTGGGAGCTAACTGACGAACTACCTAATTAGGACGCAATGATCATTGAAGTTTAGCCTTCATAGAAGATGTACTTCGATGGTGCTGCACGTCACAGAGGAGCTAGTGCTGGTGTAGTATTTGTCACTTCTCAAGGTGAAGTCCTGCCTCACTCTTTTACGTTGACACAACTCTGCTCTAACAACGTTGCTGAGTATCAAGAACTAATACTTGGTCTTGAAATGGCTGTCGAAATGAATTGTTTGCAATTACAAATCTTTGGTGACTCTTAATTGGTGATCAACCAGCTTTTAGGTAGTTACAAGGTCAAGAAACCTGAACTACACCCATATCATGATTATGCTAAAAACTTAATAGGGTGGGTCGGTGAGGTGACTATTCAACATGTGCCAAGGAAAGAAAATAAGGTTGATGCTTTCTCTACCCTAACTTCATCGTTAAACCTGCCTGATCAAGCACAAGTTACGGTCTGCCAAAAATGGGTAGTATCGCCACCAAATAAGGCTGAAGCTGAAGAAAATGAACTCAAGCATCTTGTCGCTATTTCTGACATAGACTGATACAGTATGTAAATCCTCCATAATCTGAGTTCTTCATCTAGAGAGGCGCTACGGTTACCATTCTCAAAAAAATCGAGGACATTCTGGTAAAATCTAAATTGACGACAAAACCGATACCGGCTACATGGCTCGATGAAGAATGAGTTATTATACCTCAACGGGAGGTAATAAAAATGTAATCTCGTAAAATAATTTGACTCCAATCTTGAGGGGCTTCATTATCCACATAATAATAAGGAAGATAATTAGTTAACATCGCAGGTGTCCAAACTATATGCTCGCTATTGTGGATGCATTTTCTTGCATCCTTCTTGTCAAAGTACCTCGCAACTCCCTCTCCTGAGTATGCCACTGTCAAAGGGAAAGACGGACCCTTAGCAAGTGGATAATGGGTTTTTAGGTAATGTGCAATCCAACCGTAAACATAATGGATGGGAAAATAAATTTTGACCTGATCAAGTTGGGAAGAAAACGAAATCTTATTCAAACCATGATAAATACTCGCTAATGCTGGTACCGCAAGGCTAATATTTCTCTCGCTTGTCCTCCCAAAAGTCTTGGGACTAATGAAGTTCTCTACCTTATAGGGAAACACAAAATTACATAGCCAACATGATAAGAAGGCTGCTACATATGTTTCATCTTTCTTGTCAGACCTCACCCTAAGCTTGGAGAATATGGCTTCTTGATCACTCGACCAACTAGTTATCTCGGGAATAACTCCGTTAGGATTATCTGTCGACTTTAGGCGTGCAGATTTCTTTTCTTTTTGCAGTGGGGCAGGTTTATATATTAAAGCTTTCTTATAGCAAAAAATTTTCCACTTGATCAAGGAGACCTTTTGTTAACACTCGTACCTTCCTTAAAGTGTCGGAAATAAGAAAATAAATACTCACAAGATCAAGGAATAAATCTCATCTATTTTTCTTCCAAAGTGATGAGTTTTCTTGTCTCAGGTACCACTTCTTTGGACAAAAACCCCACAATAGGAAGATCTACGAGGATATGTAAGTCCCAAAGAGAGATAGATAGTTCCCCAACTGATGTAAGAAGTGTGTTCGTCTTGGGGCACCAAGCCTCACAAAATGCTTGCAAAATGTTCGAGTAAAATCATAAATTTCTGTTGTACTTAGGGTTTGTTGGCTTCCACAATATACATCTTCAGCTCATTCCCAATATCTTGGGATATGACGATACTCGCCCTCAATTGTTGTTGTGTTTTCCCAACGTACTTCTCCTTGAATTGTGCGATGCCCTAAGTTTAGAAGGGTACTAGAAATGTTTACGTGATGATTGATTGGCTCTTGGAGAGAACACATCTTGGACAATGGATTAAAAGTAGAATTGTGCTCCAAGATTCAGTTTTCTAGATGAAGCGAGTTCCTCAAAGAAGGCCATAAGGCTGCATACCAGCCAGCTTGTGGGATGTGAACCAAAAGCTTAGTTTGTTCTATGCCATCTTAAGTCTCGATTACGAGATATCTAAGTTTGGATGAAGATGGGGTATAGTCTCTAAAATTTTCCATCTCTTCGGGCTGCAAAGGACCAAAAAAGTTTAGAATGGGCACAAAGGTCTAATTGGATGAAATGACCTCCGATTTTGGGGCGGGGATGAGTATCCATCCCTTGACACCTTGAGAGTAATTTCTTCGATGTTCGGGCTACCTTGAAAGTAATATATCTGATAGTAGGGCCACCTTGAGAGTAATCTCTCCGATAATTGGGCCACAATGAGTGTAATCTCTTCGATAGTGGGGTCACTTTGAGAGTAATCTCTCTGATAGTCGGGCTATTTTTAGAGTAATTTCTCCGATAATTGGTTCATTTTTAGAGTAATCTCTCCGATAGTCGGCTTACATTGAGAGTAATCTCTCCGATAGTCGGGTCACCTTGAGAGTAATCTCTCTGATAGTCGGGTCACCTTGAGTGTTGTCTCTCCTATATTTGGGCCACCTTGAGAGTAGTCTCCCTGATATTCGGGCGGGGATGAGTATCCATCCTCTTACATCCTATGATTATTTTCTTCATATATAGATAATCTTGTCAAAAAGAACAAATCCTTCTTTTCTTGGTCTAAAAAAAATTATAAAAGAAGAAGTTACCTTCGGTGATACTTCACAATTTTCAAAGGCACTGGAAATTGATGATAGTGTGTTGAAGAAAGATAACCTTATATAGATTGATTAGAGTAGGCTATTGTAAACTCTTTCCCGATGTGGGATCAGTGTTAAAGCCAGCTATCATTGTTAATTTCCAACATGAACTGGGATACTACAATTTGACTCTTACTCAAATAAACAATGCTAGTAGGAGAATGAAAAGACGTGTACTACTTAGATTAAAATATTGCGGTGGTAAGAATATACACAATTATCAATTGAGATAAATTCAAAATGTTCTAGCTACTACGATGTGTAGTAGATCCACTATGTCCTCTATTGAGATGTCAATTTAAAAGGTGTTGACGGAGTCAGGCTTAACTGAAATTGCTTGGCAGTTGGAATTTATCTTCACTTTTGGTGCTTAAGTAAAAAAAAGTTGGTTAAAGGATTAATATTGACATATGAGGATTTTTCTTTATTTTGGTGCAGATAGCATGCAATTAAAGTGTTCTAATTATAATAGGAAAACCCGAGCGAAGCCATTCCAAGGAAAATACGAATTGTCTTCAACAAATAATTCAAATCTAGTCCTTAAAGTTTGTAATTCAACGCGTCTTGAAGTAGGGGACATTTGTATGTAACAAACCGACCGGTCCCTCTGATCTCTAGCGCGTTGTTCGATGGTTTGAGGCTTTGAGTAGCTTCACTTCAGGTATTATGACTTGTACGTATGGTCGGAATTGAATTTCGTGATGTTCGGAGTTGATTTGGAAAGAAAACTTTAATTTCGGAAGCTTTAAGTTGGAAGAATTAGTTAAGTTTTGACTTTTGAGTAAATGACCTCAGAATCAAGATTTGAAGGTTCCAACAGGTTCGTATGATATTTTGAAATTGGGCGTATGTCCTGATCAAGTTTTGGCCCAAGAGCGTTGCGACACTTACTGTGGAAAGTTGACATTTTTAAAGAATTTTCTGAATTTGGGTTGAAGTGTATTTCAATGTTATCAATGTCCGTTTGGAATTCCAAGCCTGGGAATATCTCAGTATGGTGATTATGTTCTTAGGAGCGTGTCTAGATGAGGATTTGGAGGTTCATATGTCATTTTGGGGTCTTTTGGCGAAAGTTCAAAGTTGGAGGTTTTCGGAAGTTCGACTACGAGTGGACTTATTGATATTGAGGTCGGTCTGATTTCGAAAATTCGAATAGGTCCGTAATGTCATTTAGCACTTGTGTGCAAAATTTAAAGCCATTTAGGATGGATTTAGTATGTTTCGGCATAAGGTATAGGATTTGAAAATATGGAAATTTATAAATTTGATTCGAGACGCGATTCATAGTTTTGATGTTGTCTGGAGTAATTTGAGGCATCGACTAAGTTTGTAATCTATTTTGAGACATGCTGGTATATTTGGTTGAGGTACCGAGGGCCAAGGGTGGATTTCGATGATCAACAGATCGAGTTTGGACTTGAAATAAATGCTGGAGTAGCTGTCTTCCGGTGTAACCGCACCGGTGAGGTTTTGCCCGTATGTGCGGAGCTGTAGAAGCACCCAAGAGGGACGTAGATGCGGAATTTCGTGGGCAGTGCAGAGACTGTAGAAGCGGTCATCTTGCCATAGAAGGGGGACCGCACCTGTAGATTTGGGCAGCGCAGAAGCGTGGGCGCAAATGTGAATAAGGAATGCAAAGCGGCCAGCGACCTTTGCTTGGTTTCTCACAGGAGCGTGACTTGGATCCACAGAAGCGGCTGTCACAGAAGTAACCTTCTCACCGCATAAGCAAAATTTTTGCTAGGCAGTGAGGCTTCATTAAAAAATGGGGGTTTGGCCCATTTTCATCTCATTTTGTCCATGGGAGTCGAATTTGAAGCACTTTTGGAGTGCCACCTTTATCAACTATTGTGGGGTAGCTGGTTTCTTCACATTATGAGTTAAATACAAGGTTCAGATATGGATTTAAACATGAAAATTTGTAGAAATTTGGAATTTTGAAGAAAGACTTAGAAATTGATATTTTTGGATTTTGACCACGAAATTGAACATGGAATTTGGAATAAATTATATATTTGAATTCGTAATGTTATGGGTAATATTTATCTTCAAAATATTTTGAAATCCGGGCACGTGGACCTGAGGGTGACTTTATCGACTTTTCGAGCGAAGTTGAAAATTGTCATAAATTGAATTATAATGAGTATTGGAGTATATATTAATAGATTTACACATTTATTGACTAGTTTTGGAGCGATAAGCAGCGGTTTAAGTTGTTGGAAAAAGCTTTGAACCTGGTTATGGAACTTCGGAGCGAGGTAAGTCTCTTTTCTAACCTTGTAAAGGGAATTAACCCCGTAGGTGAATTGAATTAATTATGTCCTTCTATTTGTGAGGGCTACGTCCGCATGAGGTGACGATAGTCCGTACGTAGCTACTAATTATGCTTATTTCCGGGTAGTCTTAGGTTTACACCATGCTTTGTTGATACCGTTATTTGATTATGCTTATTGTTTGCCTTGAAACGTGTTTAGATTGAGGATTTCAAGATTTAAAAGTTTTTAGGTTGAATTTCTTATTTTTGAAGAGAATTGAGGAATATTATATTAACTTTGAGAAATCTATGTTCACTCGCGTTCCACTACTCTCATGGGAGCGGGCCGTTCGCTTCGGCAGGTTAATAGATGCATCTATTGTTCGTGTCGTTTGACCCTCAACAGTGCACAATTGATATATTGGTATGTTGGATTGGGCCGCACGACCTCGGCATAATTCGTGCGTAAAAATTCTTGGAGTCTAATTATAATTGATATTGTTTCATTAGATTGAGAGATTAAATTGTTAAATAACAGGAATTAATTTGAATTTTACTGTTAGTGAAAAGATTGTTTATACATTTTTTTATTGAGTTTTCCGTTGCATTTATATAATACATGCTTATTATAAATTCGATACCTTATTATTAGCCCATAGTAAGTGTCGAAGTCGGTCTCTCGTTACTACTTCTTCGAGATTAAATTAGATGCTTACTGGGTACACGTTGATTTACGTACTCATGCTACACTTGCTGCGCATTTTTTGCAGGTACATATATGTCTAGTGATCTTGTGGGCATAGAGGCGTGACTATTGCAGGGACTTACGGTGAGCTGCATTCCATGTACAAATTGGCAGCCTGTAGGGTCTCCATCAGAGTTATGTATAGTCTCATATCTAATATGTATTCCGGAGAGATCTTGTATTTCATTATAACTCCTAGTTGATGCTCATGTATTTGTGACATTGGGTTCTGGGGATTTCTGTTAGATGTTTGGTATGGTGGCTCATATAATTACTATTATTTCATCTTGTAGATTTTACTTCATATTTTTTTATTAAAGGGAAGTCATGATTTTTAAAGTAACAAAATGAGTAAATAAATTGATAAATTAATGTTGGCTTGCCTGACGACAACATTAGGCTCCATCATGGCCTATAGTGGATTTTCAGTTATGACAGCTTGGTATTAGAGCATTAGGTCACGTAGGTCTCACGAGTTATGAGCAAGTCTAGTAGAGTCTTGTGGATCGGTACAGAGATATCTTCACTTATCTTCGAGAGGCAACATGGCTATTAGGAGCATTTCTATTCTTGATTTCTCATCATGTGATTTGATTCCTTCGAGGCTCATGCCTTTATTTTTTTTCCTATTTATTCTTGTATGGTGTTGAGCATTCATGTCAATTGGGCATCGAGGAGTTGCAGTGGTACTATAGACGTGGAGCATTATGTTTTCCCTGCGCATTCGAGCAAGTTATTATCGTCTTCTTGCGGAAGAATGTTCCATATTTCAGCTTAGAAGTTGTATTTGTTATGGTTTTGACGTATGCACGGGATTGACATGATGTTCAAAGTTATTATCGCACTGTATTGGTGTAATGGTAGAGTTCTTATTTGTGGATCGCAACAGTAAGTGACTTGATAGAAGGATTTCCCAGTTCATGACTTAGAGGTTCAACATTTAGTTCCGGCGGACAGTCGGACTATGAATGTTCAGATTTGGATTGATGGAGTAACGAGACTTTGTATTTTCATGCGTGGTGGAATTTTAATCTTAAAATGGTGTCATTGTCCATGCTGAATGTGTAAGTTCGCCGATGTTATGGTCCTCTTCAATTCGCCTTTGTGGCAGGGTATTGTGAAATGTTATCGAGGAAGGGGTTGTGAGATATTCCAGTGTGCAGTGGTTCAGAATCGAATCGGTGTTCATAATGTTGATGGCTCAAGAAATATAATCTTCGGAGAGGTTTAGACTTGGTAGCGATTTATTGGTTCAAGTGCTATAGAGATGGATTTGATTTAAGGCAGCACTGGGCATTGATGCGGAAGGACATGTGGGAGGTGTATTGCGGTAGTTAAATTTTTAGAAGGCCAAGTGTGAGAAGCAGAAGTCGAGTATTTTCTTATAGGAGAGGGTTTGACCAAAGTGGGAGAGTGGTAGAGTAGCATATAGGTTCTGTGGTAGGATAGCTACACGCCTTGAGGAAAGTGTAGAGTAATTTGGTATTCATGGTGGACAGTAACTATGCCTACAAACTTAATTGGAATATTGGCCACTATACAGAGGAAAATTGGATACGACAAAAAGGAGTTTGCTTAATATGAAGAGTAATTTAACATCACTTCAGGTGGGGATATATTATCGTACTTTTAGTCGATGTTGATGGCGAATGAATGGACTTGTACAACTAGTGAATGAGCACGGGTTTATGAGGGTTTACTTGTATAGGAATTGTACCCAGTGCAGTGTTGTTGGAAGATATCTGTATGAAATTTCTACAGGTGGGTTATCTCCCATGAGCAGGTTAGCGGTTATATGGTATTGATGAAGCCTTTATGAAGAATTATACTAGCTATCCGGTAAGAGGCCGGATATGTGAATGTGGCTAGTGATTCATTTTCATGAAATGTTTAACAAAAAGATTTCGAGAAGTTTAGTGGGTTGATGGTGCAAGATCATGTCAATAGGGAAGAAGGAATTTAAAGGTTTCCAGGTTTAGGTAATTGTAGCTTCAAGCTAAGTGGGGGAGCCCATCGCCTACGATTGGATTGTGTTGTTGTCTACTTGTGATGTTTCTGGTTATATGCATATTGGTGGGTTAGTACGATCAAGGAAAGAAAACATCAACAGTAATTCGAGCAAAGGATTTGAGAAATGTGTGTTATATTTTGTCTTATCAGTTCATGTTCAGGTTTTGGGAAGACTCGGAATTTATGCTTTGTGTAGATGTAATGTACAAGGGAAGTAATCCATTCCGGTGATTCTTTGATAGGGTGTTCAAGTGCTAGAAGTGCCTTGGATTTGATTATATTTGGGACCAAGTCGGATTGGGTGAATTCAATAATGGTCCTAGTGGATTCAAATTAAAGTGTGGCACCTAAGGATTTCGGGCCTGTGGTGTTGTTAAGTATCGAGCTGTTGTAGTGGAGTATTAAAGAGACTTGGAGTGTTTTACGTTATCATCAATCTGTGGCACGACATTGGAGAAATGAGAGAAAATAACTTCGAATTCTCAGAGGGATTATCAAAATGGGTATACCAGTTAAAGACGCAAAAGTGTGCACAAGCAGGGTATGAGATACTTTGTGGGTGTTAAGACAACGTGGTCTCATCAAGTGGGGCCACTCAGGACGAGTGTGGATTGAGTTCGTTGTATTTTGAATGGAACTATTATTATTTCTAAGGCAAGTCCATAATAAATTAGAAGAAGTTGGTTCAGTTAGCAATGGTTGAATTGGCATGGTGGTGGCAATGATCAATTCCTTCAGAGTGTTAAGTTATACTAGTGATTTGAGATGGTTCGTGCGAGGCTTGACTGCAGCCGTAACTTGAGCTAATTGGAGGCATTCTATTATTATGGCTTATTATGTGTAGATAGATCTCGAAAGAGTTCTGGTGGTTTCGACCACTACTTGAGGCTTGTATTTTCCGTGGTTATGGGAATTTAGTCGCGTGTTGCAATGGGTTCTCCTAAACAAGATCATGTTTCAGGTAAGGTATTTTTGTCTAGATTTTATCTCCACAAAAAATAGTAGCAATTTTTTAATAACTTTGCAAATACTGACTATTTTTCAATTGTCACCCTGAAAACTGGCTAGCCCATGTTATTTTCACATTAGAGCTAGCAGTTTTGATTCAATGCATATTAGATGGGGAAGCCTTTTAAATTATCCCAACATGCAGTCTACTTCACAATTTGTACTTACTCCATCTAAACCTCCTACGTTTTTTTGAATTTGCAAGTTTTTTTTGTTAATATGTCATGATCCTGAATTACCATCTCGGGACCGTGATGGTGCCTAATATTTTACTTGCTAGACAAGCCAACGTTACATGATTCTTAAGTCAACTCTAGCCGATTTTAACAACAAAACAATTAAGCTAAAAGAAGTTAAAACTAATTTGCGGAATAACATATAACCCATAATATTTGATAATTTAGTATCCGGAGTCGCAACTCACGAACTACTACGATTTACTAAAAAAAGAGTTTGATAGGAAATACATTGTTTCTGAAAGAAAAGAAACAGTAAAATGATAAGACTAGGAAGAGACTCCAGGGTCAGCGGACACCAGCAAATCTACCTTGGATCTCCTGAAGAGCAAATCCAGCTGCTAACCTCACGATCAGCTAGGGTCGCTACCAACACAGAAGTGCGGTGTGTAGTATTAGTACAATCGATCCTATGTACTGGTAAGTGTCGAGCCTAACCTCAACAAAGAAGTAACGAGGCTTTGACAAGACACCTAATAATAAACCTATGCAGACAACAATATATGTACAAAATAACAGCAAACAAAAACTAGACAAGTAATATCGAGAGGGGGACATACTGAGGGGAATACAAGATAAGAGAATCACAATAACAATAATATATATATATATATATATATATATATATATATATATATATATATATATATATAACAACCAATATGCCTTGAACCAATGAAATAATTAAACACAGTAAAGAAAAGTGCATGACATCACCCATCGTAATTTTACTCTCAACTTCACCATATAAGGAACGACACGACATCACCCTTCGTGCATTAACTCTCATATTATGGCACGGATCCACCGTTCGTGCATTAACACTTACAATATGGCACGACATCACCCTTCTTGTATTAACACTCACAATATGCAACGACATCGCTCTTCGTGCATTAACCTCTCCCTTACCACATCACAATGAAAACGTGAAAACAAGGAGATGGGATCAATAAGTATAAGCCTTACTTCAACAATGGTCCCACATTACTAATCTCAATTCGGAATCCATAATCAATTATCACCAAAGCTCTAAAACATGATAAGAATGATCAATTTGACAATTAACTAGTCTAAGTATGGATAATTTAATCAAGGAAAGCAACAATTACCAAAACAAGTCCCACCTGTATGCTATAACCCAATAACAACGTATAAGTACTCGTCACCTCATATATGTATTGTACCCAACATCTAAACACGTAGAAGATAGATAATAAGTCCTAATCCCTCAAGTCAAGGTTAACCACGACACTTACCTCGCTCCAAAGGCCAAACTCAAAGCTCAACTACCGCTTTGCCTTTTAAACAAGCCTCCGAACCAATAGAATCTAGTAATTTACCAACCAAATGATTCAAATTAAACCATAGGAACTACCCACATTTGTAAAAAATTAAAGTTGTCATTATTGGAAAGTCAACAAAATTCAACACCCGGACTCACTTGGTCCAAACCTGAAATTCAGGCCAAAACCCGATTACCCATTCACCCCTAGCCCAGTTATGTAATGTTTTTGGAATTCGACCCTAATTTGAGTTCTAAATCCCTATTTTTCAAAAAAGTCCTAATTCTACCAAAACCCCCAATTTCCACCGTAAAAACTCTAGATTTTAGGTTGAAATCTTAGAAAAAGCAGCGAAATATTGAAAGAAACTAGTTTATACTCAGTTACCAATGATTTGGGGAAGAAAAGTTCTTTGAATAATCGCCTCTGGGGTTCTTGAGTTTAAAATTTTGAAGAATGAACTAAATCCCATCTAAGTCATATTTGATCAGTTGCAGGTGTCGCATTTGCGACCTAAGATTCGGAAATGCGAGCCCCATAAATGCGAAGAACCTATCGCAAATGCGAAGATTTCACATTCATGCTTCATCAGATTTGTGACAAATAGTTCGCAAATGCGATCTCTGATCCTTTCGCAAATGCGACTCTTTGATTGCATTTACGATCACTGCTTGCCCTGCTCCCACTTTGCAAATTCAAAGATTTGTCTGCAAATACAAGCACTGTCTCCCCGCAAATGCCACCTCATGATCGCAAATGCGAACTAAGGCTGGCCCAGGTACACTTCTGAAATGCAAAGAATTTGCTTGCAATTGCGAGCCTGCAAGCATGGGGAATGTTTTCAAATGCGAACACTGACCTCGCAAATGCTAGATTAGACACCAGTCATAAAAATTGTTGAACCAGCAATGCTCTAAGTCAAATTTTTGCTTTGTAGCCTATCTAAAACTCATCCGAGCCCTCGGGGGTTCAAAAGAAAGTGAACACAAGTTCAAAAATATCATAGTAACTTGCTCGCGCAATAAAATCGTCAAAATAACACCTAGATTTACAAATTGAGGACCAAAATCAATTGAATTTTTCAACAAGACTTTGACACTTCTATTTTCACAACCGGACGTCCGAATCATGTCAAACCAACTCTATTTCTAACCAAATTTCATAGACAAATAATAAATATGGTATTGGAACTATATTGGGTTTTGGAACCAAAGTACAGACCCAGTATAAAAAATGACAACTATTGGTCAACATTTCAAATTCATTAAGCCTTAAACTTTCAAATTTCAACAAAGTCCGATAACTCAGACTAGGGACTTCCGAATTCGATTTCGGGCATACGCCCAAGTCCCAAATAATGATACGAAACCACCGGGACCGTCAAAATACGAATCCAGTTCTATTTTCTCAAAGGGTTGATCGAAGTCAACTCAATGGATTTCCAAGCTAAAATTTCATATTTTTATCAATTTTTAACATAAAAGCTTTTCGGAGATACGCTCGAACTGCGCATGCAAATCGATGAGGGTTAAAATGAGATGTTTAAAGCTTCAAAGCCCAAAATTAGGTTCAAAAACATAAGATGAACTATCGGGTCATCACATTCTCCACCTCTAAAACAACCATTCATCCTCAAACGCACATAGAAGAGTACTTGGACTGGTGAAAAAGGTGGGGATATCTACTCTACATGTCTTACTCGGAGTCCTAATTAGATACCTTGACGGGCTGACCTCTCCACTACACTTAGACTGAAGGATAACTCTTCGATTTCAACTAACGAACCTGCCGGGCTAGAATAGCCACCAGCTCTTCCTCATAAGCCAAATCCTTGTCCAACTGGATAGAGTTGATGTCTAACACGTGGGATGGATAGCCATGATACTTTTGGAGCAATGACACATGGAATACCATATGAACTGCTGATAAACTGGATGGCAATGCGAGCTTGTAAGTCACCTCACCCACTCTCTAGAGAATCTCAAAAGGTCCGATGTACATAGGGCTCAACTTGCCCTTCTTTCTGAACCTCATCACACCTTTCATGTTCATGGGTGAAACCTAGAGCAATACCCACTCTCCGACCATGAATACAACATCACAAACTCTACGGTCGACATAAATCTTCTGCTTGGACTGGGTTGTGCGAAGTTGATCATGAATAATCTTGACCATATCTAAGGCATCATGTACCAAATATGTACCCAATTACCGAGCCTCTCCCTGCCCGAACCGTCCAACTGGCAATCGACACTGTCTACTATATAATGCCTCGTAGGGAGCCATTTGGATGCTCGACTGATAGTTGTTTTTGTGGGCAAACTCCGTATGTGGAAAAAACTAATCCCGAGAGCCTCCAAAGTCTATAACACAAGCGTGAAGCATATCCTCCAATATCTGAATAGTGCTCTTGGACTGTCCGTCCATCTGTGTTTAACTCAACCTGCATGCCCAACTCATGTTGTATTTGCCTCCAGAAATGCAAGGTGAACTACATACCTTGATAAAAAAGATAAACATGGGCACATCGTGAATACGAATGATCTTGCAGATGCAAATCTCTACCAACCACTCTGAAGAATAAGTAACTACCACAGGAATGCAATGCACTGACTTGGTCAGTCAATCCACAATGAACCAAACTGTATCGAGCTTCTATTGAGTCTGTGGGACTCCACTAACAAAATCCATAGTGATATGCTACCACTTCCACTCAGGAATCTCTAACTTCTGAAGCAAACCACCAGGTCTCTACCAATAGAAAAAGATGCTAGGCATTGACGAGTTACCTCTAAAATATCATCATCTTAACTTTGATGTTGTAAGGATATGGATGAAATTTTGTTGACAAATCAAGTTTAATAACCATATTCTTAGAAATAATATTTATGTGACTTACACGATCAAAAATAAATGAACAAACTTTTCCATAGGAGGTACATCTAGTATGGAAAAGAGATTCACGTTGTCGCATTTCTTCATTTTCTTGACACAAGAATTTTCCTCTTGGTTGAATCTTAGACATGATAATTTCTCGACCTTTGGACATGTGGGTTATAGCTCTAATACGAAATTGATGTGATTCTTCAAGTTAACAAAGAACCAACCGACAAGGATCAAGATTTTGAAATGAAAATGAGGTCTGTGGATCGACTTCAAGAAATATTGTATCTCAAGTTTTAGGACTCGGAATCTGATGATTAAAAAATGAGATAAAATATGATGACCTGAACTATAAGAAAGACTATTTACTTGTTCAAAACAAGTAAATATTGATGTCACCAGTTCAATGAAATTATGATTCTATGATATCAAAAGAACGAATTTAGATTAATACAATGTGTTTTTGAAAGATCAAGGACTAAAAAAATTCCTAAAGTCACCACTTGGAATCAATTAGAGTGACAAAGAAACACCACATGCAATTGAAAAAAACATAAAGACTATCACAACCTTGCTTGGAACAAAAACAAGGATAAAGAAGACAAAATAGAGAAGAACACTCTATTGTAAATTAAGGTCAAAAACAAAAACGTGAATTGCATTCTATAAGGCAAGAGAACCCTTTATATAGGCCTAGAGTCTCTTCTTTGATGACTACATAAGACAAGGAAAGTATCAGACTCTGAAGGATAGTCAGTTGTATGCTAAGATCTCGAAGTGCGAGTTCTGGTTGAGTTCGGTTGCATTTCTGGGTCATGTTGTATCAGCAGAGGGTATTCAAGTGGACCCGAAGAAGATTGAGGTAGTTAAGAACTGGCCTCGACCATCATCAACGACTGAGATTCGGAGTTTCTTGGGGTTAGCAAGTTATTATCGTCGGTTCGTGGAGGGGTTTTCATCTATAACAGCCCCGATGACCAGGTTGACCCAGAAGGGTGCCCAGTTCTAAGAAAATAGATTCATACTAAAAGTAAAAGCCTTATTCTAAAAGGAATAAACTAAATCGTATTTTACGAAGGAAAGGGTCTTCCCTTCTTGAACTATAAGAAAGACTATTTACTCGTTGAAAATAAGTAAATATTGATGTTGCACCAGTTCAATGAAAGTTATGATTCTATGATATCAAAAGAACGAGTATAGATTAAAACAACGTGTTCTTGAAAGATAAAGAACTAAACAAGTTCCTAAAATCACCACGTGGAATCTATTAGTGTCATAAAGAAACACCACGTGCAATTGAAATCAAGATAAAGACTATCACCACCTTGATTGAAACCAAAAATAAGGATAAAGAAGACAAAATAGAGAAGAGCGCCCTATTGTAAATTAAGGTCAAAGCCAAAAATGTGAATTGCATTCTACAAGGCAAGATAACCCTTTATATAGGCCTAGAGTCTCTTTTTGGATGACTACAATCCCTATTCTAACAAGGAAATAAAATAACTAAACACAAGGAAAGTAAAATCCCTATTTTACATGGAAAAGAAACTAGAATCCTACTAAAAGAAAAATTCTTATTCTAAAAGGAATAAACTAAATCCTATTTTAGAAGGAAAGGGTCTTGGCTTCTTTAAATTAATCTTAGTTTTTTGAACATGAATACGCGTCCACACACCTATTAGTGGGCATGTAAGAACATTTTTTTGGCGAGCTAAATAACAAAAGTCTAATATAGCTTCTTGATTTGCATCATTCTCCCATGGTTGAAAAATTTTCGTCCTCGAGTCTAAGGCTCTATAAATGGCACAAGCTTGGAAACTATCATGCTATGGTTGAACTCATATTCACCAGGTGTTGCGCCCCCCTTTTCTCTCCCTTTTGACGGGGAAGCCCGGGTTTCGACATTCATGGGGGTAATAACTCATTTTCTTTTTGGGAATTTGGGTTTCAAATAGTCGTCATCTAATGGATTATGGTGCGTTAGGGCACCCAGAGCGATTAACTCTTGGATTGGTTCGCATTACTAGAGATTTTGGGTAAGGGCTCGAAATAACCTTGAGGGGAAGGAGTTAGGCACCCATTTCGATCCACAACGGTGGGTCCTGAACGAACTTCTACTTATGAATTAGTCCTTTAACAAATAAACACTTAATTACAAATAAGAGCAGGTTTTGGACATTACATCACTCAAATAATGAGACAAAGGAAAGACTTAAACAAATGGTGTACATGTGGAAAGTAAAGGAAATTTGGGAAGGAGGGGTTCTAGGTTGTTTAGCCTATAGGATCACCCCACGCAATGCCCAGTAAACACTCCTCAATGAGGGGCTACATGTGACATTAGCGCATAGTTATCTTATCCCGTTCTATCCATCCCTCCCCTAGTCATATCCTAAAGTGTTCTAGCAACCTTGACAATGTCCTATGCGTGCACTACCTATCCGTTCCATGTGGCCCTGGAAGTATTCTAGGACATCTATTCTTTGGATAGTTCTAGACTTTCCTTCGATTTTAAAGGATAAACATCTAGGCGTCTATCAAGAATAGTTAGTACTGCATCAAAAGAAACAAGTTATAGGCTCACAATTACCTTTTCAAACATAACAAATAAGTTCACGTCTTCAAACATCATTTGAATACTTGATAAGAAAATCCTAGAACATGATATTTAGGTGAGCAGGAGTTATATAGTGCTGAATTAGGACAATATGTGAAGGATCCTATTTTAACTTACCTATTGATTAAACCTGTTAAATCTGGACAGCTTTAAGTAGATAAAATACAGTTTTAGAGTTGCAAAATTTTAATTCGCCCTATAGGCTTGCCTAAACGCAAAACCGTGGTGTCCTAAGAGCATGATAACTACGTTGATGCAGCAAAACAGTGAACAATTTTTAAACGAACTCTTGAGTTTCCTATAGGCATGCTTTCTAGCAGTAGTGAATGAAGACAGTGTTTTAAAAACTCATTAAAGAAAGCGGACAGTGGATTAAACTAGTTCAAAAGAAAGAACTAACATGGATTAACCTGACTTGTTTAACTAAATTGATTTTAGATTCTATAAGCAGGATTTCGGATTTTGATTCCTATAGGCATGGTATCTAATTGTCAAGAGTTGATGTTAGAAACTTATAGGCATGTTTTCCAGCGAAAACAAATGTAAATACCTGTTGTAACAAAACTAATTTGATCACATTCTATAGGCATGCTATCTAAATATAAAGTTGATTTTAACCATATAGACATAATTTATATTATTGAATCTATTTAAATCTTATAGGCATGGTTTCTAGTATGGTAAAATAAACATAGCAAGTATATTAACACGATCCTATAGTCATGGTATCTACACGAGTTACCCCACAGATATATAACTACCCACCCTTTTTCAGTAATCACCCCAATGTTGTTTACAAGTAATTATTACAGACCAACTGAATAAATTACATGAACAGTAAGAAAAGAAGAAGTTAACTATAGGGAGCCTGAAGCAGGCCCAAATGACATCCCCAAGCCTCCAATAGCCTCAAATTCCAAATTCCATAGACAATATCATTTTTAGGTGCGTCAGAGTTCCCTAAGGATCTCAAGGATCCTAGGTAGTGCTCACACCTAGACTTTATAACCAGAACTAAGTAAGTGCAGTGTGGAAGAGCCAGGTCCAGTGCACCAGAGTTCAGAGGGATCTCATAGGGATCCCAAGGTAGTCATAGACTGGAGGGGCAGAACTTAAGGATATAAGAATAGAGTGGGAGTGCTTGATATGGTTTTGAAAAGGTTTGAATAGAAAAAGCAGTATTTGAAAAGAATTAGTTGAAGTAGTTTTGTGAATAGGAGAGTTGTTCAGTAAAACAGTTTCTGGAAAGAGTTGTGTAATCACACAAACAACATATCAAGAATAAAGCCAAAATAGGTGCAACAACACTTAAATAATAAACCTTCATACATGGGTAATTGGGGCTGGGAACACACAATACCAGTAAACAGAATTCTTTGCAATTAAGGGGTAGCTAATAGTGCAAACAATAAGACATGGATTCAGGGGTGCTAATTAGAACATAGTTATAGAATCAGAGGTGCTTTAGGGGGTTCATAGGATTAGGGATAGCAAACGATACAACACAATAAGAGTTCCAGAACCAACATAGAATCAAACAACTTAGAGTAACAAAGTTACTTTGCAAGGAAAGGCTCATTCTATAGACTAGATAGCAAGTGAACCTACATTCAAAAAGAACAGGGTAGAGTCACATTTAGATAGACTACAAGTTTATAAGACATGCTGATCCTAGAAGTCATAAGACATAACTATGTGAAGTAATAGGTCAATTACATGTTGAACAACAAAAAAATAGATAGAAACATACTAGGAATATGATAAAATGAAGCAGAATGAAACACATTGGTTTGAGAGCTTGAATTTAAAATCAGAACAATCCAATAAAGAGAGTAAACGAAAGGTAAAGAACAGGAGAGTTCAATCATTAGCCTTGGCTTGCAGCCGGCTAATTTAGTAATAATAGTAAGTTACAAAGAAAGCAGGAGAGCTTTTGAGTGTATGAGAGTTGTGAACTAATGTCCGTGTGCGTGTGTTTAAGACTGTGGAAGAGAGCAATATATAGTAGTTTGAAAGCTAGGTAAAAATAAGGTAAGAATCAAATTGTTCATTAATTATAAAAATCAAAGTAAAATCAGTTCGAGTCCTCCCTAATTTAAGGGAATTAGTTTAAAGGTAAAGAGCATATGACAAGTAAGGAAAGAAATTATACATAGCTGGAGTATAATAAATAAGGAAAGTCTTCAAACAGTGCAAGTATAGAAAATGTAATTAGGGCTAGGTTTAGAAAATTCTAAATAAGGAAATAATCAGTAAGAATCAAGTAACAATGCAGACAAGTTAAGGAAAAATTAATTATGGCAAGCAAATCAAGCAGATTGAGTAAAAAGGTAAGAATAAAAGGTTTAAAGAATAGTATTCAAATCAACCTAAGAAATAAGGAATTCAGAATGTTACATAGCTCAATCAAAGATAAGGTCATGAAAAGAGTCAACATGTTTAACATATAAATAAGGTAAAACATGGATAATCAGGAATCGACACATAACTCTAGCAAAAATGAAAATTAAATAATACTAATTCAATGAGAAAGATGCAAATTTTGATGTGAACAGTCAAGAGGAACACAAGCACATAGAATCAGTGAAAGTTTAGACTAAGAAACTCAGTAAAAGCATATCAAGGTAGGACAGTTACGAGAAATCACAAAAATACATAACGAGAACCGGTTAGTCATGCTAATACTCAAAAACTAAACGAATAACCTTAAAAAATTAGGGCTTTCATCATAGGTGAGTTAAGGCTGTAGTAGTCTCATAGAATCAGTCAAAATATGCGAGAAATAGAAGTTTAAACATGAAGAATCATTTAAACAAAGTTTTAAAAGAAATTCCGAAAATCCTAATTTTAGAAAAGGTGAAGAAACACTTGAAATCATATGATTCTTGTAAAGAATCTCAAGGATAATGTAAAACATCCAAGAAACAAACTCAAATTGTCCTAGATCTATACAGAAGTAGGAGGTATAGAAAAGAAATTAGGGTTTCGAAAGAGACCCATACAGAGATGAAGAAACCTGTCTAGAAACTCATAGATTGTAGCAAATATAGAATGATTTTGCTTGAGATCACACTAGAATAGCCAGGAACAGGTAGGAGATGAACCCTAGATGCAAGTCGACATGGCTCTGGGCCCCTGAGGGCCTTAGAGAAGGCAAGAATGACATCAGAGAAGCTATTGGAGGCTTGGGAGATGATGAGAGGTCACCAGAGATGGCTAGATATGGGAGGTCGTCGTTTGAAGATTAGAGTTTAGGTTGAGAGTGTTTTGAGAGCAGATAGGATTTTAGGGTGGTGGGCGTATAGAAATGACTTAGGGTTAGGGGTGGTTAGGAATAAAAAAGGAAGGTTTTAACGAGGGACAAAAGATCATCGGCCATGAGATGATTGGGTTTTGGGTCGAATAAATGTATTTGGGGCCTGGGTCGGGTTAAATTTAGGCTAAAATTGAAATAAATTTGGCTAAATTTTAAATACCCACTTTTAGTACCATATAATTTATAAAAATAATAAAATGATTTCTAAAAATATTTCGTGCACTGAAAATGATTAAAAATAGTTGTTTAACATTATAAGAATATAAAAGACCCTTTGATGCATTAATAATGTGATTGTACATTAATAGGGCTAATATTGTAATTATATACAAGTTGAGCAGGACAAAGACGGAATACCTAGAGTGCAAATTTGGGGTCGAGCCGACGAAAGCAGGAGTGGAAGTGAGGCTTGACTCTCAAGTCATTCCCAAGAGGGGTAGTTTCAAGTACCTTGGGTCGGTTATCCAGGGGATCGGGGAGATCGACGAGGATGTCACACACAGTATAGGGGTAGCATGGATGAAGTGGAGGTTAGCGTCACGAGTTCTGTGTGACAAGAAAGTGCCACCGTTACTAAAAGGTAAGTTTTATAGAGCAGTGGTTAGGCCTGCCATGTTGTATGAGACTGAGTGTTGGCCGGTCAAGAATTAACACATCCAGAAGATTCAAAGTAGCAAAGATGAGGATGTTGAGGTGGATGTGCGGGCATATAAGGATGGATAAGATTAGGAATTAAGATATTCGAGAGAAGGTGGGCGTGGCCCCAATGTAGGACAAGATGCAGGAAGCAAGACTCAGATGGTTCGGGCATATTCATAGGCAGAGCACTGATGCACCGGTGAGAAGATGTGAGCGACTAGCTGTGGTGGGCACGAGGAGAGGTAGAGGGAGACCTAAGAAGTATTGGGGAGAGGTGATCAGGCAGGACATGGCGCGACTTAGGATTACTGAGGACATGGCCCTTGACAGGGAGTTGCGGAGGTCGAGCATCAAGGTTGTAGGTTATGGGAAAGTTGTGAATATTTCTACAACGTACTATAGTGAGACTAGCCAGTTAGGAGTTAGTCTTAGGATGCTACTGGTTATCTACCGCTGTGGGGTTTTATCTATTGGTTATTATTATACCTATCTATTCCACCTATTGCGTATTTCATATATTGATGTTATTTTATTATGATTCTATTGATGGTACTAATATATCGTCTCTTGTTGCTTTCTTGAGCCGAGGGTCTCTTGAAAATAGCCTCTCTGCCCCTCGGGGTAGGGGTAAGGTCTGTATACATATTACCCTCCGCAGACCCCACTTATAGGATTATACTAGGCCGTTATTATTGTATGCAAATTGGCTTAAAAAACTATAAATGCAATAATAAAAATGCACAAAAATATTTGAGCAATATTTTGGTATAAATATATGATTTAGATGTCTAAATTACCACAACAATAATTTGAAGGATAACTATTGAAAATTTTATAAGTAAAAGGGGAAGAAATAAATCAATTTAAAGCCTTTAAAAATATAAAAAAATTATAAAAATGTTTGTGCATGCTTATATATGCATGTATGATATTTTGAAAGTATATATATGAATAAAAAATATATAGTAAAAAATTGGGTATCAACACCAGTCTCTAAATTGCATTTTTCTAACCTGTCAAAAAGATTTATCGTGTTGTAACAAATCTTAGCATGTGGCCGAACTAAATCCCACTTTCTCAATAGTAACTTTTATACCAATATTCCTACAATGAATCCTTTTAAATCGATTTTTAAATACTAATTCTTAATCATATTTTATATTCTTTTGATCTTCAAAAATCTTGAACTTCTCTATGTCAATGTGGTATTTATGGGATATGCCAAGAAAATCTAATTTAGAACCATGAAAACCCTTAGAAGAATCAAATTCAAGTACCTTTGGATCAAGCTTGGAGATCGAAGTATATCTTCTTGAGAACTCATCAGCAACAATGCTCTCATATTTAACTAGATCATAACCATATATGGAATTTGTGCTGATATTTCTTGTTCCAATATATACTTGGAAATATTCATCCCTTGGAGGCAAGAAAAAAGCTGAAACAAAGTATGAACCCAAACCCTCCATATAGAATTCTTTTTAAGTAACCCTTCCTCTTGTGTTTGTAAAATTTCATGAACCTTTGCATTAACGAAATATGTTGCCTCTCTTTGAACGATAGAATCAACAATCAAATCAATATTATATTGAGCATCTCTATTTTTAGAAAGTTATGTTCATATATGGGATGCTCCAATGGATCATTATCAAACTTCAGAGGTAAATCCTCAATTTATGGATCTAGTGCATACTCCTCCTCCTTGTGCTCTTGCATAGTAAGACAAGCATTCAAAGACTTTTCTCTATTGATTGGACTAATTGTTTGTAATTTGGTTACAAAAGAATCATCCTAGGGCTTTTAATTTTCAGCAACTTCTTCGGAATTCAATGGTACTAAAATAATCTTACGTTCATCCTTTGTAAAAGAATATGTGTTAAGGTCTTCATCATATTTAGCGCACCTTTCATACACGTACGGTCTTTCAAGTAATAAGTGAAAAGCATCCATCTTTACTACGTCACACCAAATTTGGCCTTTATAGATCTTACTAATAGTAAAAGATACTAGGCATTGACAAGTGACCTCTAAAACATCATCTCTTCAACTTTGATGTTGTAAAGATATGGATGAAATTTATTGAAAAACCAAGTTTAATAACTATCTCCTCATAAACAATATTTATATGACTCCCGCGATCAATAATCAATGAACAAACATTTTCATGGGAAGTACATGTAGTGTGGAAAAGAGATTCATGTTGTGTTGTTTCTTCATTTTCTTGAACCAGAACCTTCCTCTTGGTTGAATATTAGACATGATGATTTTTCAACCTTTGGACATGTGGTTATAGTTCTGATAGCAAATTGATATGATTCTTCAAGCTAATAAAGAACCATCCAACCAGGATCAAAATCTTGAAACGAAAACGTGGTTTGTGGGTCGATTTCAAGAATCACCGTATCTTAAGTTTTAGGACTCGGAATCTGATGATTCAAAAATGAGGTGAAAGATGACGATCTGAACTATAAGAAAGACTATTTACTAGTTGAAAACAAGTAAATATTGATGTTGCATCAGTTCAATGAAAGTTATGATTTTATGATATCAAAAGAAAAAGTTTAGATTAAAACAACGTGTTCTTGAAAGATCAAGAACTCAACAAGTTCCTAAAGTCACCACTTGAAATAAATTACCATGATAAAGAAATACCACACGCAATTAAAAATAAGATAATGAATATCACCACCTTGTTTGGAACCAAAAACAAGAATAAAATAGACAAAATAGAGAAGAACACTCTATTGTAAATTAAGGTCAAAGCTGAATTGCATTCTACAAGGTAAGTGAATCCTTTATATAGGCCTAGAGTCTCTTCTTTGATGACTACAATTCCTATTCTAATAAGGAAATAAAATAACTAAAGACAGGGAAAGTAAAATTCCTATTGTACAAGGAAAAGAAACTAGAATCCTACTAAAAGAAAAATGCTTATTCTAAAAGGAATTAACTAAATCTTATTTTAAGAAGGAAAAGGGTCTTGGCTTATAGAAATCAATCTTGGGCCTTTCGAACTATAGCAAGCATCCACACACCTATTATTGGGCATATAAGAACTTATTTTTTGCAAGCTAAATAACAAAACACTTATATAGCTTCTTGATTTGCATAAGGTCATTCTTGAAAAGTCAACACCCGGGCCTGCTTGGGCCAAACCCGAAATTCAAACCAAAATCCGATTACCCATTCACCCACGATCCCAAATATGCAATTTGTTTTAAAATCCGATCCCAATTTGAGGTTTAAATCTTTGTTGTTTAAAAAAAATTTAATTCTACCAAAAACCCCAATTTCGACCATGAAATCTCTATATTTTGGTTGAAATCTTCGAAAAACTAGTGAAAGATTGAAAGAAACTAATTTAGAATCACTTGTCAATGATTTGGGAAAGAAATATTCTTTGAAATATTGCCTCTAGAGTTATTGATATTGAAAAATTGAAGAATGAAGTAAAATCTCATCTAAGTCAGATTTGATCAGTTACAAGTGTTGCATTTAAGACTCGGGGTTCGCAAATACGAGCCCCGCAAATGAGAAGAACCTATCACATATGCGAAGGTTTCACATTCCTGCCTTCATCGCATTTGAGACAAATAGTTCGCAAATGTGAGCTCTGATCTTTTCTCAAATGCGACCCATTGATCGCATTTGAGATCACTGCTTGCCCAGCTCCCACTTCGCAAATGCAAAAATTTATCTGCAAATGCGAATACTAGCATATGAAATTCCAGCACAACGTGTTAGAGTTTTAACATAATATGCTGGAAGTTTATGAGCATGAGCTCTATAATCCAGTATATTATGCTAGAACTTTTCATGTTTCAGCTAAGGTATTTTTGTCTTGATTTTATCTCCATAAAAAATAATGCTATATTTTTAATAATTTTTCAAATACTGATTATTTTTCAATTATCTATTCTAAAACTGGCTAGCCCATGTCATTTTCACAGTAGAGCCAGTAGTTCTGATTCAACGCATATTGGATGGGGCAGCCTTTTAAATTAGCCCAAAATGTAGTCTCCTATGTGAGCACGTAATCTTTTCCTCACACAAATTACTCCCAAAAATTTAAAATAAAATAATTTTTCTTTTGTGTGTAATTTTGTGATTTTTTCGTGATATTTTCTGTTATTGTTTACATTTGTGTTTGCACGTTTATTTGTGTAAATTAATAGAAAGGTACAAAAATACAACATTTTGAATTTAGGAATTTATTTTAAGTAAAGTTGTATTTTACAAGAAAAAAATAAAAAAATTAATGCACTTTGCATTTTAGTGTTTAATTGTGTGATTTGGTATTAAATTATGTGTGATAATTATTATTTAGAGTTAATTAACATTTTTAGGATAAATTGATCAAGATAAATTTAGGTTTGGATTTTCTTTTATTTTATTAGAATTCTAGAATAATAAAAGGAAAAGAATAATATATAGTTCATCAGAATTTTGGGCCAAATTTAGTTTAATTCGAAAAGCCCAAATCAAATTCGCCCCAACCCGGTCTGCCCCAGCGTCGACCAAACGATGATGTTTTGATCATTTCAATTTGGACCGTTGAATCAGCTTGATCAAACAGTCCAGAAGTTAACCCATTCAGAAACCCTGACCCGACCCACCTTGTACCCGGTCCGGTCCAGCACCCATGTGGTTGAAACGACCCCGTTTTGATTATTGACTCAATCAGGATCGCTGGATTCTATTCATCCAACGACCCTGATTAAATCAACAATTTTAATATACCATAACCCCCCAAACCCCTTACCCGCATTTCATTCTCACACCCCTGTCTCTCGTCTCCTTCAGAGACAAAACGTAACGCCACAGCCGCCACCATGCCGGAAATCGCCTACGGCGGTGGCTGGCGCCCAATCCCTCCCACTTTTACACCTTAGACTCCCCTCGACCTCCTCGTTCCAAATCCCCACCCCGTTTACCTCGAACGTTGCTCGATCTCCTCGAATATTAGATCGAAAACCTGGAACACTAATAGCTGCCACCCTTTCCCCCTTCCTCCGGCGGTGGCGCCATTTCCCCTCAATCCCAAATTAACACTAAATGACCACCAAACCTCCCTCACCACAAATCCCATGAAGGTTCCCCTCAAATACGCCCCTAAATCGTCTAGTCTTAACTGGAAGATGAGACCTAAAACTGTAAAAAATACAGAAGCGATGGGTTTTTTGTCGATTGAGACCACAGTGGATCTTGACCACGTGTTTTCATTTGAGAATACATGGTTAAGACCCCGTGTGGTCTAAATCAAGTGTATGAAGAAAGAATCTCATAGTTGGGCCAGTGTTTAGGTATATCTGTTTCACTTGCTTTCATTTTTCTTTCTTTCTTGCATTCTTACTGGTCGTTCTTCATATCCTACCCCTTTCTTTTATTTTTCTTCGAATGTTTTGATTCTCCGGTTTTTGTGGATCCATTGATTTAGTCTGTGAACTAGGTCATCTGTTTAATAAATTAATTCCATGCTTGTTTGTTGTTAATCAGTTGTATCTTGAGTATAGTTTAAAGTAGTCAACTACGTTTTTTTGCCTTATACTAAGCACCAAGAACTGGTTTTGGATCATAGTTTGGGCCTCAAAGGGTTCAAGGACCCAAAAGTCACAGAACCCGATAATACAGTAGCCTAAAGACTTTGGGTCAATCTGACCCGTCAGATAGGTTCGAATGATTCATGGAATTTTTAAAGGGCTAATTTAAGGGTTAGTCGAGGAACCTCAATAATTGAAGTAAAAGGGTTGTTAGCAGAGGATAGTGGGTAGTACAATTAATGAGAAGCATTAAGTCAGTGGGTGAATTAAAAAATAAAAAAGGGGGATTGGTAGTGGAAATGTCACTAGCTTAGTGCCTATTGATGGGCTGGAAACCAGAGAACATGGGGAGGACTCACGGATAAGTAGGAGAAGTTTGAAGTTTAAAAGGGAGAGGGAAGATATCCATTAAGAGATACAGGCAGACATTTTTGGAGAGCATTGAGTGAGAAGAGAGGAAATACACTGAAAACACACTGAGAATACACACATATATACCTTAATATATAGGTAGTTCAAGAGAATTAAAGAGAGAGATACGCACATTGATATACAGGGAGTCTAAGAGAGAGATTTAGGATTAAAAAAATTAGTAGCTGGTACTCTGAAATACAGCTAAAACTCTTCTGAAAATAATGCTCTATTAAAATTGTATCTCAAAGTGTTTCCTTGAATCTTTACTGTTCCATTTGGGATTGAGATAAGTTGAAGTTGAAATTTTGAAACTGGTTTAGATTCTGCTGGGATTCAAGTGTTTAAGGATTGATTTGCTGAAGCTGTTTATCTGGCTGTTGCTATTTTTTTCATAACCTTCTCCTTCTTTTCCAATTTCCAGGTACAATACTCTACCCGTTGTAAAACCTTTGTGATATGGAAGTCAGGAAGATTTGAAGCATGTTGGCTATTTAGTCTCATAATAGGAGTTCAATTATGTTTTTATTTCGAATTTTAGTTTGAAAATATTTACGTTTGAATGTTGGCTATGGTAGTGCTTTAAGGGTTGAATTTGATTTGAAATGGACAGGGGACTCAAACTTGGTCGAACATTTTGTAATCTGAGAATCAGCATTATGTAACTAAACTTGGACATGATGTTTAAGTATGCTTGAAAATTAGAACAGCATGTTTTCTTAGCTGGGTAAGTAATAAAATTCTGTATATAATTTTGAGTAATCATTTGCTTAACTAGATGTTGAATAACTAAAAATCAACAAATGTGGTAATTTCTGTACAAGTGTAGGGTGATTAGATATATTGTCGTGAAGTTGAAATTGTTAGATTCCGCTGCCTTTTGTTAATCATTGAAATTGGGGTTCACAATTGCTTTCATGATCAAACCGTTATTAAGTGTTATTTGGTTGGCTAATGGTGAGTTAAAAATGCTTCCTTAGTTTGGGTGCACAGGCCTTAGTCACGTTCTAGCTTATTTAATATTCATTGATAGCTTCCAGTGTTGTGGTAAGTATTCGATGCTAGGTCCTGAACCAATAACCACAAGGTTCAGCATTTGGGCATATTTTGAGGCCCAGTTCTCTGGGTCTTTTCGAATCAGAGACGGATCTTTTTGGGCTTACAAACCTTTGTGGTGATTCAAGTTTTTCTTGTACTATGCATTAGTCTCCTCTCGTATAAGCCACCCTAGCTAGTTTAAATAGAACTTCTGATTACACTTAGTATTAATTAACCAGACTTTTAACTAGTTGAGGCGGTCCTTATTTTATAATATAACATTTGTGTCCCTCCGGATGTAGTTGATTTAATCCTTTTAGTTTAATAATTGAGGTGCGCCATGCCAAACAAAAATGACAATTGCGTGGCCTTCATTTTAATTCTGTATTGATCTTTAAATTCCGAGGCGTGCCATTTAGCAAATTCCATGGCCCTCGTAAAGTGCAAGCGCGTAGTTTCTTTAAGTGCATATTTAATAATATTACTTTTCTAAATTCGGGTGCACATTTATGTGATCTAAATAAAAATCTCAACAATGTTAAAATTTGTCAAAAACCATGGGTGCATTTATAAGACGTGGTCCGAGTTGGTTTTAATGACGTTGCAATTCTCTTTAGAACAATAATAAAAGCAGCTAAAAGTTAAAATTTGCACATAGGTTCATAATTATTTAAAGTCAGATAACTTAGGCCGAATATGACAGTTGAGCGACCGTGCTAGAATCACAGAACCCGGAAATGCCTAACACCTCCTCCCGGGTTAACAGAATTCATTACCCGAATTTCTGGTTCGCAGACTGTTAAACAGAGTCAATCTTTTCCTCGATTCGGGATTCAACCAATGACTTGGGATACCATAAATCTCTCAAGTGGTGACTCTGAATCTTTAATAATAATCCCATTTTGATTGTACTTTAATTTGAAAAACTCCTTTATACTCTTTCGGGGGTGTAGTAGGTAAAAAAGGAGGTGTGACAGCTCTGACGACTTTGCTGGGGATATTAACCCAGAACCACTGGTTCAGGGTTAGAAATTCAAGCTTGGAATAATTGTTATATTGGCTTTGTTTATTATCTGATTTTTATTCACATGTTTGGGCTTAATGTGCTAAATGCCGCTTTTTACTGCTTTGATATTGTTGAACTGTATATAAATTGTTATGAAACCCTTCTTCTCTATGAGTCTTCTTGAAATTAAAATTGGGCAATTGCTTGAAAAAGCCTACTTTCTTTGAGATTGCCGAGGTGCTTGGAACCCGGTGAAGGATTTTAGTCACACCTATTTTAGGTGGGGAGCACCACTAGTTAAGCCGGAAAGTAATGCTACCGGTACACAGACCCTCCTCGGCTCGAGTTGTCCGCTCGAGTAAGCCAGTTTTGATACTTTCTCCAATAAGATTTGAACCTAGAAGAACAAACCTCATGCTGGATATCCCTAGTAGGTTCACTTTATTTGCATCATGTGCATTTGACTTAGGGGACTCAATACAGGGGTTGAGTTTGTCTGGGATAGGTGCACCAAAATGAAAAGGACCATCCTGATGCATCTTGTTTGCTACTTGTGCATTTATTTACTTCGGAGTTACTTGTTGACCGGTTTTGAATAATGAGGGGAGAATTCAAGGAAAATGAATAATAATAATAAAATAGAAAAATGAGGGAAATAGTTTTTAAGGAAAAATCAGGATTTGAAAAATGATAGCAAAGCTTTGCTAGAATGTTTTGCTTTCCTTTTGAAAAATAGTTGGTTTTATTTCCGTCAAGATCGGTAGAACTACATAAGTTTGATTCTAATCGGATGTGAGATACGTAGGCGGCCCATATCGGGTTCAACTATTTTTGAAAATTTAGGGGTAAATAAATGTCATTGTTTTGCTAAATAAAGGTAATACCATTCTTTTCCAAAATAGCCAAATGTCCTCAAAAGGACGTCGGAAGGCCGTTTTTGCAAGAACAGATGCCTTTAGTCATTTCTCCAAATATTTCTTTCCGGTTAGCAAACACAGCCTTTAAATATTCTACAAGTGCTGAAAGGCCGTATTGACAAAAACCGAATATTTTTATTTTGAGAAAACAATGATGTTTAGAAATTAAAAAATTAAAAAAAAAAATCAGGAAAAGCCGGGATGATACAGGCAACCAAAGCAAATACATGGTAGAAATGGCTAATTGCCTAGGTGTATTCATGCCAATATGTGATTACCTATTTGTTAAGCTCTAATCACTACCAAGTCTTGTTGTCGATATCCAGAACTGAAGTAGTTAGTTCACCTAAGCATACTAGCACACTACCATTATCAAACCAGATCAAAAGGGGAAATAGAAGAAATCATGTTTGTCCGGACGTAGACACAAGCGCCGAGGTAGAATAGTTGGATATCGACACAATCAAAGAGGAAATGTACAAATTAAAGCAACAAATGGCCGAAATGTATCAGGCCTGGACCAAAGGACAGCAACCTCCAGCTTATTCCGCTAACCCTGCTTTTACCCCACCACCAGCTCAATCTCAGGATCATCCCACTAGCAATACAGGCTTTCCTATTTACCAACACTATCATGGCACTACTTCTCATATGCCACAAGCTCCATAAATAGTTCCATGCCCTCCTCCGTCGGTCAACCTTGTCTTGGTGTCATTCACACCAGCTGCACTCAACAACTCCTCTAGCGAGCCCATCATCCAGGCTCAGGACAATCAATTCAAAGCTCCTGAAACTTACCTTTATGATCCACGTTCTGACCTCCCGGTAAGGGCAGAAAAACCAGCCTGAAATCCTGAAGAGGAGGAGATGTTCAGAAAAATGAAAAGCATAGAAAATCTTTCTGGGACATGCAGGGTTTAGGAGGTCAGGTGAGCGTGGCTTATAAAGAACTTTGTTTATTCTCGAATGTACAGTTGTCGGCAGGGTTCAAAATGCCCAAATTTGATTTGTACAGCGGGCATGGTGATCTAGTGGCCTATTTAAGAGGCTTATGCAGTAAAATGAGAGGAGAAGGATGAAGGGATAAATTATTTATGGCATACTTCAGTCAGAGTTTGAGCGGCTCAGCACTAGAATGGTACACCCGTCAAGACCACGGAAGTTGGTACACTTGGGATGATCTAGTGTAATCTTGAAATTGTCCCAGATCGTCTATCATCGATGAAATTAGAGAAGAAACTTGGGGAGAGTTTCAGAGAATATGGTTTCTGTTGGAGAGAACAAGCTGCAAGAGTTGACCCTCCGATGAAAGAGGGTGAAATGGTTGATTACTTCTTGCAGGCCTTAGAGCCTACGTATTTCGGTCATTGGGTATCGTTAGTGGGGAAGTCCTTTAACAAGGTGGTAAAAATGGAAAACACGGTGGAAGAGGGACTTAAGTACAATAAAATCATGAGTTACTCAGCGATCAAGTCAACTACCCAAGCCATCCAAAATGGCACTGGGGGTATATTGGGAAGGAAAAAGAAAGAGGACGTGGCAACAATTGAGTCAAGATCTTGGCCCAAGGGCCCATCACCATACTATAACCAGCCTCAACCCCACCCTCAAATTTACCCCCACACTCCATATAGCCCACCCCAACACTACTATCCACATCCCGAATCTCATTTTTCCGTTCACCACGCCTAAGCATACAACCAACCTCCAGCCAATACCTAATGGTGTGCTCCCACTCCCCATAATAGAAACCCTCCCGGTCAAAGTTTTCGACCTAGTACAACATTCAAGGGTGACAGGGCACAAAAAAGGAAAACATTTACTCCATTGGGGGAGTCGTATGTCAGCCTATTCCACAGGCTCAGACAACTGAACATGCAGAGGCCAATACAATCTAAACTGCCAAATCCACCTCCAAAAAACCTTGATTACTCTGTCAGTTGTGAGTATTGTTCAGGTACCCCGAGGCATGATTCCGAGAAGTGCTGGCACTTGAAAAGTGCGATACAGGAGCTCATTGATACTATTATAATTGAAGTTCAATATCTTGAGGCACCTAACATCAACAGGAATCCAATGCCAGACCACCCAGAAGCGAACATGATTGAAATTTTGCACAAATGGGGAGAGCTGAAGAAGCCATCACAGACTGTGATGATGATCAGGTCCAGTGAAGGCAGACCAGAGAAGAAGTTAACTAGTGATAAGCCGCTGATCAGTAAGAAAGAAATAGATAGTATACCAGTGGTGGTGGTTCAGAAGGAGTCTTCAAGCAAAGTCACGGTAAGATAGGGAAGAGCAAATGTGGTTGTGCTAGGAGCAACAAACAGACCCATTCTAATCGTGGAAGGTGCCCGTATAGATTCGGTCGTCATCGAGCCAGTGGTCCAGCTACTGGCAGTTGATGAGAAAGCCATTCCATGGAATTATGATTGGGTAACAGTGACCTATAAGGGAAAGGAGGTCAGGGAAGAAGTTTGTGAAGCCCAAGGGCTAACTCGATCAGGAAGGTGTTTCGCTCCCACAGAATTAAGAAAGGCTAATCCAGCTTCAACAAAGAAACCTGTGACTGAAGAGGAGGTAGAAGATTTCTTGAAAAAGATGAAAATGCAGGACTATTCCATTATAGAGCAGCTGAAGAAAACACCGGCTTAGATTTCATTACTTTCATTATTTATCCATTCGCACGAGCATTGTCAAGCATTAATGAAAATTTTAAATGAGGCACATGTTCCCGACAGAATCACTATGAATCACTTGGAGAAAATAGCTAGCAAAATCTTTGAGGTGAATAGGGTCACTTTCTCTGACGATGAATTGCCCGTAGAGGGTACGGAATACAACATGACCCTTTACCTTGCAATGAAGTGTGAGGATTATATGGTCACACGAGTATTGATGGATAACAGTTCAAGTGCAAATATCTATCCTCTCTCTACTCTGAGCAAGCTGAAAGTAGAAAATGAGAGGATCCGCAAGAATAACATCCCTGTACGGGGATTTGACGGCGGAGGCAAAGACTCGGTCGGGGATATAATATTGGAGCTGACAATAGGACCAGTGGAGTTTATGATGGAATTCCAAGTGTTGGACATAGGCGTGTCATACAATTTGTTATTAGGTCGACCATGGATCCACGCCGCTATGGTAGTACCATCAACTCTACATCAGATGGTCAAATTCGAGTGGCACAGACAGGAGATAGTGGTGCACGGAGAAGATAATTTGTGTGCACAAAGCAACACCATTGTGCCATTTATCGAGATGGAAGATGGCAAGGGACCATGGGTTTACCAAGTTTCTGACGCAATGTCAGTCGAAAAAGTTCCAGAAGGGAAGGATGTCTCGAATGCGAAGATGACCGCTGCATCGGTTATGGTAGCATATGAAATGATGAAGAATGGTTTTGTACCGGGAAAGGGTCTAGGATCAGCTTTGCAAGGCATCATACAACCAGTGGCCCTCCCTGAAAATGTGCGAACCTTCGATTTCGGATTTCAACCTACAGCCACAGATATAAGAAGAGCTAGGAAGCTAAAATAAAGAGCATGGGTCCTTCCAAAGCCGGTCCCCCATCTCTCTAGGTCATTTGTTAAGTCGGGTACCAGAAGACGACTAGCAACAATGATTCCCAATGCTGAGGTTGATCCTGATAAGGAGTTGATAGAGAAGTTCGAGAATTTGTTCAATGATGTGAACATGATAGAAAGTGGAGAAGGTCCTAGTGACGCCGGAGTGCAATTTGTGGGACCAAAAACAAAGCTCAATAATTGGAGGGCCAATCCTCTCCCTACTCAGAAGGAGTCTTGGTAGTCTGCTTTGATTTTCCTTTAAGTTTGTATGGATCAGTCCAGGGTTGTAATCCAAATTTTATTTTAAGTCTGTTTTGAGTGTGCAAAACTTGTTATCTTTTATCTTCCAATGAAATGCAATTTCCTTTCTTCTTCATTCCTGCTAAATTTTATTTTGTTTTTTTCTTTTCTTTTCTGTACAGTTCTTTTTACGCTGGTTCCAATGACATGGTATGCATTAGGAACCCTTAGCCCAGTCTAAAAAATCAATCTGATTCTGAGATAATAGTTCAAGAGGTAGATTATGATTATGAGTCAGAATATGATGAAGATGAGGCTTTCGAAGAGATTAGTAAAGAATTAAGTCATTTTGAGGAAAAACCTAAACCCAATTTGAATGATACAGAAGCCATCAATTTAGGGGACGCAAATAATATCAGGGAAACTAAAATAAGCATCCATATTGAACCAAAGACTCGGGAAGAATTAATAGAAACACTCATAGAATACAAAGATGTCTTCGCATGGTCGTATGATGACATGCCGCGTTTAAGCACTGATTTAGTAGTTCACAAATTGCCCAGTGATCCGACATTCCCTCCTGTCAAGCAAAAATTGAGGAAGTTCAAAACTGATATGAGTGTAAAAATTAAGGAGGAAATAACCAAGCAGCTGGATGCAAAGGTTATTCGAATCACTCGATATCCTGATTCGCTAGCTAATGTTGTACCAGTACCAAAGAAGGACGGCGAAATCAGGGTATGCATTGATTAGCGCAATCTTAACAAAGCAGGCCCAAAGGATAACTTCCCATTACCCAATATCCATATTTTGATCGATAGCTGTGCCAAGTGTGAAATCGGGTCTTTTGTGGATTGTTATGCTGGATACCATCAGATTCTAATGGATGAAGAGGACGCAGAAAAGATGGCATTCATCACACCATGGGGAACTTATTGCTACCGGGTAATGCCATTTGGTTTAAAAAACGCTGCGGCAACATACATGAGAGCAATGACCACTGTGTTTCACGATATGATACATAGGGAAATTGAGGTATACATGGATGATGTGATCATTAAGTCAAAGCAGCAGGCCGACCACGTCAGGGATCTGAGGAAGTTTTTTTTAGAGACTTTGCAAGTACAACCTTAAACTTAATCCGGCCAAGTGTGCATTTGGGGTTCCATCCGGAAAATTGGGATTCATAGTCAGTTGGTGAGGCATTGAGTTAGATCCATCAAAGATCAAAGCCATCCAAGAATTGCCACCTCCCAGGAACAAGATTGAGTTGATGAGTCTATTGGGGAGAATGAACTACATCAGCAGGTTTATTGCTCAGCTTACGATAACTTGTGAGCCCATTTTAAAGTTGCTGAAGAAGGATGCCGCGATCAAGTGGAATGATGAGTGTCAAGAAGCATTTGGTAAAATAAAGGGATACTTGTCGAACCCACCTGTGTTAGTCCCACCTGAACTAGGGAGACCTTTGATTCTTTATTTAATGGTCCTGGAGAATTCATTTGGCTGCGTATTGGGGCAGCATGACATCACCGGCAGGAAGGAACATGCCATCTACTATCTTAGCAAGAAGTTAACGGTCTATAAGGTTAAGTACACTCACCTGGAGAGGACGTGTTGCACCCTAATTTGGGTAGCACAAAAGTTGAAACATTATCTGTCGTCATATACTACTTACCTCATCTCACAGTTGGATCCATTAAAGTACATTTTTCAAAAGCCTATGACCACAGAGAGACTTGCAAAGTGGTAGATTTTACTTACGAATTTTGACATTGTCTACATGACGAGGACTGCAATGAAAGCACAAGAATTGGCCGATCACTTGGTCGAGAACCCGATCGATGAAGAATACGAGCCGTTGAGGACTTATTTTTCTGATGAAGAAGTGATGCATATTGATGAACTGGAACTGACTGAAAAACCAGGTTGGAATCTTTTCTTCAATGGAGCTGCGAACATGAAAGGAGTTGGGATAGGGGCTGTGCTTATTTCTAAAACAGGACATCACTATCCTGTCACGACTCAGCTTCGTTTCTATTGTACCAACAATATGGCTGAGTACGAGGCGTGCATTTTGGGTTTAAGGCTAGCTGCAGACATGGATGTCCAGGAAGTTTTGGTCTTGGGGGACTCGGACCTCCTGATATATCAAATTTAAGGAGAATGGGAAACACGGGATTTGAAACTCATACCTTACCGATAATGTTTGTATGATCTTTGTCAGCGGTTTCGATCAGTGGAGTTCAGGCATACCCCAAGGGTCCATAATGAGGTTGCCAATGCGTTAGTTACCTTGGAATCAATGCTACATCATCCAGACAAAGCTTATGTTGATCCTTTGCATATTCAAGTCCGCGATCAACATGCTTACGGTAATGTGATAGAGGAAGAACTTGATGGAGAACCATGGTTCCATGATATTAAGGAATACATCAGAATGGGGATATATCCGGTGCAATCCACGGGGGACTAGAAAAGAACAATTCGGCGGTTGGTGAATGGATTTTTCTTTAGTTGAGTGGTATTGTATAAAAGAACACCAGACCTTGGATTGTTGAGATACATAGATGACAAAGAAGCCAAAAACTGTCATGTTCGAAGTACATTCGGGAGTTTGCAGACCACATATGAGTGGATATGTTCTAGCAAAGAAAATTCTTCAAGCAGGATATTATTGGCTCACCATGGAACGCGATTGTATCAATTTGGTGCGCAAGTGTCATCAATGACAAATACACGGAGATTTGATTCATTCTCCGCCATTAAAATTGCTTACAATGTCTGCACCATTACCCTTCGCTGCTTGGGGCATGGATGTCATTGGACCAACTGAACCAGTAACATCCAACGAGCACAGGTTCATTCTGGTGACTATTGATTATTTCACCAAGTGGGTTGAGGCTAAAACTTTCAAGTCTGTAACCAAGAAAGCAGTGGTTGATTTTTTTCACTCAAATATCATCTGTCAATTTGGAATCCCAAAGGTAATCATCACAGATGATGGTGCTAATCTTAATAGCAATTTGATGAAGGAAGTATGTTAACAGTTTAAGATTACACATCGCAATTCTACTCCATATCTTCCAAGGCAAATGGAGCAGTCGAGGCATCCAACAAGAACATAAAGAAGATATGGAGGAAAATGGTAGAAGTTTCCAGGCAATGGCATGAAAAATTACCATTTGCACTTTTGGGTTATCGCACTATTATTCGTACTTCAGTAGGTGCAACTCCTTACTTGTTGGTATATGGTACTGAAGTGGTAGTAATACCTGCAGAAGTTGAAATCCCGTCCCTTCGGATTGTCGCGGAGGCTGAGATTGATGATGATGAGTGGGTCAAAAACCGGTTGGAGCAATTAAGTTTGATTGATGAGAAAAGATTGGCAGCGGTGTGTCATGGTCAGTTATATCAAAAGAGAATGGCAAGAGCATACAACAAAAAGGTGCATCCCTGGAAGTTTGAAGTGGGTCAGTAAGTGTTGAAATGTATCCTTCCAAATTAGGCGGAAGCGAAAGGCAAGTTCGCCCCAAATTGGCAAGGGCCGTTCATTGTGACAAAAGTGTTATCCAATGGTGCTTTGTATCTAACAGACATCGAAGGAAAATATGTAGATATGGCCATTAACTCTATTTCAGTCAAAAGATAATATGAATGATTTTCATTGGTTTATTGTGATTGTTTGTATTTGGCATAAATGACGAAGGCAATTTGTTCTGCTATCTAAACACTTTACCCCCTTTGAGCCTTATCCATTTTTATTTCATACCCCTCTTTTGGAATCAACAACGAAAAGAAGGAAAAAAAAAGAAAAGAAAAAATATATAATAATAAGTGAAAAGAAAAAGTGTAACAACAAGGAAAATTGGGTGAACTACATTTGACCTGATTCCTTTTAAGGATACGTAGGCAACTTCATGGCTCGGTCATAGTGAAACAAAAATGGAAACATCCCCAAGCAAAACAACTGGGGCAGAAGTTGTGTTTGTAATAAGAAGTTTGTAATTCTAACTCGCTGAATTTGGTTGAGTTTTTAATACCCTCTTCTTTCTAACCTTATCCAAGAAACCCATATTAGTATCCAAAGAAAGACCTCCCAATCAATCTTCAAAAGATTCCAAGTTAAGCAAGTAAAGATGAATCATACCAGGTGTGACACTCCGGTATAAGCAAGGAAATGAAAAAATGAGAGAGTCTTATTGGTGAAAACCCACAAGGGCACTATAAGGAGACGAAAGATGAGAGAAATGAGAGATTTTTGGTGGTGAAAACCCTCGAAAGGTACCATAAGGCGAATGAAAGCTGAGAGAAATCCAAAATGAGATAGACTTATTGGTGAAAACCTTCACGGGCTCCATGAGGCGGCAAGGAATAGAGAAAGGTTCAAATGAGATAAGGCTGACGACAGAGGTCCATCAAGGCATCAAACAGAATAAAGGTGGCGATTCAACAAAGAATTGGGTTGTGAGAATCTTTAGGCGCAGAGCAAGACAATTGGAAATTGATTGAATGAAATAGACTGGGTTGATTAATCCGAAATGCACGACATGATCATTGAAATCGGTTATCCCATTCAGATAAGTCTTTTCTTTTCTCAAACGATCTCCTAAAAGGAAGATCTTCTTATTATTTTATTTTTTGGAAAGCATCGCATTTCTTTTCTTTTGGCTAATGTTTTTTTTTCAATGGTAATTTTATTCTAACAAATAAGAAGGAATTTCAAAGCATACAACCAGTTTCCAATATGGTGTAAAGCAAAGTGTGGCTAGGACAGGCTGACGATAATATGATGGGACGTAAAAGGCGTCATTGGAAATCCGGATAATGGAATGGTTTAATATTCCATGAAAGGTATGGGATCAGATAAAAAGACTAGAAGTGACAAGCAACAATTGGGAAGTTTATAGATAAGGAATAATCACAGGGTCAGAAATTCTCGACCGAGTTCAAAAGCAGTCAGATAAAACTGAGTATGGGAAGAAGAGAGGGGAAAACCATCACCAACAGAAGTATCATAACTGATCCCCACACCCTAAACTGACCAGATTTTTCTGTGTTTGAAATAGGGGCAGGAAATGTTGTTGATGGCAGAGGAAATTTTCCATGAAGAAAAAGCATGTACCAAACAGGCGCCCACCTGGAGAATAAGGGAACACATTCAAAGTTTTAGTAATCAGGCGCCCACCTGGAGAATAAGGGAGCACATTCAAAGTTTTGGTAATTAGGCGCCCACATGGAGAACAAGGGAATACAATTCAAAGTTTTGGTAATTAGGCGCCCACATAGAGAACAAGAGAATACAATTCAAAGTTTTGGTAATCAGGCGCCCACCTCGAGAACAAGCGAATACAATTTAAGTTTTGATAATCAGGCACCCACTTGAAGAACAAGAGAATACGTTTCAAGTTCAGCAATCAGGCGCCCACCTGGAGAACAAGGGAGTACAATTCAAGTTCTAGCTTTCAAGTTTTATTGAGATGCGGTAACATGACATGCCTAACCACCAAACTGGGGCAGAAAATGTTCTTTGTTTTGTTTATTTTGTGGAAATCAGGCGTCCACCAGGAGAACAAGGGAATACATTTAAAGTTCAGTAATCAGGTGCCCACCTGGAGAACAAGGGAACACATTTCAAGTTTCAGAAATCAGGCACCCACTTGGAGAGTGAGGGAATACATTTTAAGTTCAGTAATCAGGCGCCCACCTAGAGAACAAGGGAGTATAATTCAAGTTTTGTAAGTTCAATTTCTTACTCATATTTAGTAACGAGAAAATTTCCCTTTACTTATCAAACTGGGGCATAAAATTTCCTTTTTGTTTTGTTTTATTGAAGACAGGCGTCCACCTGGAGAAGAAGGAATAATAGTTAAAGTTTTTGAAGTCAGGCGTCCACCAGGAAAACAAGGAATAGTATTTAATTTTAGAAGTCAGGCGTCCACCTGAAAAACAAGGAACAATAGTTGAAGTTTTGAAGTCAGGTGTCCACCTGAAAAACAAGGAACAACAGTTATAGATTTTGAAGTTAGGCGTCCACATGGAGAACAAGGAACAGTAGTGGTAGATTTTGAAGTCAGGCGTCCACCTGGAGAAAAAGGAACAATAATTGAAATTTTGGAAGTCAGGTACCCCCTGGAGAACAAAAGGGAACACAATTCAAGAAAAGAAGCGAAAAATCCACTTGGAAAACCAAGGGAAGGCAACAATGGTCAAAAGAAGACAATTCAAGTTTATGAAAAGAAAACAGTTTGCGTTTCATAAAGAAGAGAAAAAGCAGTTCAGAATCAACAATCAGGTACTCACCTGACGAGAGGGAGAGAATCTCAAGAGTTTGATGCAAGACAACAACAAAGGAACTTCGGAGGAAATACAATTCAACAAGGCAGCAACAGTCGCAAGAACAAGTTTGAAAATAAATCTTTGTAATTCATATACTACAACTTAGCCTAGCTTCTTTATGAAAGTACGGGGGGGGGGGGGGG